>SAUE01002993.1:17720-33035 GCA_009724625.1 Deladenus siricidicola
CTTTTTTAAACCACGAAGATAAGAAATTTCGAAAAACCAAAAGTTTTAGGAACTGGAACAAAGCTGAAGAAATGTGCTTGAGTGAGCAACAGCAAGACGCTCATCTCGTTTCTGTTGTAAACGACGATCAGAATGAGCGTCTCAGAGGTACTGTCTATTTTTTACATTCTAATAGAATTTACCGAATAAATAATTGGAAGCAGAGTGCAATGGAAATTAGGAAAGTAAATAAAGTTTTGTGAACTTGAAGATAAGAATACTTCTCCTCGCCAAAAAACAAATTCAGACTACCAATTGCTGAAATTTTGAGCAGTGAGTAAATACAGCCAAATATTTAAAAATGCATTAAATTAAAAATTTAGAATTGGTTCGTCAAAGTAATTTTTCTTCAAACTGTAAAAATTATTGGATAGGAGCTGAGTGGAATCGTGAATCCAATCTTTACCAATGGACAGATGGATCAAATTCTACAGAATATTTAACAAAAAGTAATTGTTCTACACTCTAATATTTAAATAGTAAATATCGTGAGACATGCGTAATATTTATATTCTAATAACATGAATTTTATTTTTTGCACAAAGCCGTGGCTAGACTGTTCGAAAAAAAATTGTTGTAAAGTTCATACTTTAAAAATTTATTAAATTAAACAAATTTGAACAAAAATTCATGCAATCATTTTTTTAGGTACCAAAACAATTTTTGTTAAAAAACATTTTTTTAAATTTTTTAGTTTATTTTTTCCAGATTATGTCGACTATTTTTATTTAGTTAGCTATGTGTAAAATTAGTTCATGACGCTATTAATTGCACATAAAATATACTGTATCTGATATCTCACATTATACGAAAAAATTCTTTCCGATTCAGAAGAAATTATGTTCTTTAAAAAATTTATTTTTGCTTAGAACTTTTTTCAAAAATAAAAAAAGTTTTTTTTGTCAAGAACTGTTTTCATACATATAATGAGTTCAAGTGTCAACTTTTTCATACACTTTTTCCAATCACTAGAATTGAATGCCCAACTTCTTTCGCAAGAGACATCAGCGCCAATTGCTGTAAATTCACAAATGGATTGGGTTTGTTTTTTTACGTGTGTCTTTTTTTCAAATAATTTATGAAATTAAAAATGAACTTTATATAAACTTCAGATAACTATAAACGATTCTACAAATAATTGTTTTATATGTGTGTGGAACCGCATAAATTCCGACGAGAATGCGAAGGACTGCAAAGATCTGAAGAAATTCGGTAAAAAGATGTAGGCTTGTAATAACAATTTTAAAATGTAATTGACAAGTTACTAATTTATTATGCAACCCCAATAATAAATGATACTTTAGAACTGGCACCTACAACGTAAAAATAGAAAATTCGACGAAACGACTCAAAATTATGTGTGAAATGGATCATTCTGATGGTGGTTGGACCGTTATTCAACAGTATTTTTGCTGGTTTGTATATCAAATGTAAACAACTTTTTCTTTTTTATAGGCGTTTTGACGGAACATTGGTGTTTTGGAACCGCACGTGGCAAGAATATCGTAATGGATTTGGTACCATAGGAAAAGTAACATTTTTCAATTTAACAAGGAACCAATATCAACTTTTATAAATTGTAGCACTACGAATTTTGGGCGGGTAATGAATTTCTCCATCAATTGACTTCAAAAAGCGAGCACACGCATATGAGAATTGAACTACATGGTGATCGAAATCCAAATTCTACTATTCCGGATGGTTACTGGGAAAGTGAATACCAAGAAATAAAAGTAATTCTTAATAAATTTTGAAAAATTAGATTTTTGAACAAAACGAAATGACATAATTAATCCATTTCCATTTATTTTCGTTAACTTAAATTTTTAATTTAGGTAGGTAATGAATCGACGGACTACACTTTACATATAAAAGAGGAATGGGGTTCGGTTACCGGAAATGCGAGTGCAACCTGGTTCGATATCACTTACGCCAACGGGTTTAAATTTAGCACAATCGATCGAATAAACGATCCACAGCCCGAATGTGTGACACGATATCACCTGGGGTAAATTTGAAAACATATGTATCAAATAGCTAAAACAAATCTTGCGCCAAGTCGATTTTTCCACCACGATACAACAAAAAAAGGAAAGTAAAAGTGCTAATTCAAGTCAAATTTAAATCTAGATGGCACAGATCCGGTTAAAATTATCAGACAATTTAATCTACAGTAGTACTTATCTTTCTTTTACAATTTTAGCGGTTGGTGGTTGCACTATTGTACCTTCTCAGCATTGAACGGTGAATACGAACCTCCATATCAATGGTCCGATGGTTATGGAATGATGTGGATTACAACGGGTCATCGCATTATAAATCCCCGAATTTCGAGAATTATGTTTCGAAAAAAAAGTTAATTGAATTTAAATTATGAATTATTTTGTGCAGTTTGTGAATCATTGAATCACTTTTTATTTTTTGAATAGCGATGATTCGTTTCTAAAAAATAAATTTGTTATACTGTCATCAAACTTTTTGACTAATTAGATTGGTAAAAAAAAACAGTCGTCAAAAATTCGAAAATTTTCGGAATTTTGAAGCCGATTTTCTGAAAATTATTTTAAGTTAGTTTTTTAATTAATTTTATATTTATTTTAATTAATTTATTAGTTAAAATTAAAAAATTTAGTTTTTTTAATTAATTTTATAATTATACTTAAAAGTATAATTAAATATACATATTACAAAACTTATAAAACTTTCTTATTTAACAAAATTACTCTAAGTGAGTATATCCCTATTTCAGAATATTCTTAAATAAGAAGTAAAAATTTTAACCTTTTTTAAATGTTGTTCAATTTTTAATTGTGATCGCATTTTTCGTTTTGTGTCATTCTTCTGTAGTTTGTATTTGGCGCTAAATTAATTGTTAACAGTAGATTAAATAGGTCAGCAGATACATTTATCACTCATTTGATTTAATGCTTGCGCTAGTGAACAACGTAGTTCTCAACACATCTGATTTTCTTCTAAACGTTTTTCTTTGTTCAAAAGTAAAGTCTAAAGAAGAAAAAATAAAATAAAGCAGGTCAAGTTAAAGAATTTTGGTTTAATTAAGGCGGATTTTCTTTTTCAAAGATTTTCTTTATTTATCCGTCTTTTCAATTGTGTTATTTTATACAGCTTTTTCGTAAATTGATTAAGATTCACAGATTTTAAGAAAAAAATTATTGTTTAGAAATTTTTGATCACTATTGGTACATATTTATTCAAACCACTAGAAATGTCAACTTTTTAAATTTTGAATAACTATACGGGATACGAATAAAATTGCGAAATTTAGATCACGAAAATTTAAATTACGAAATTGTCTTTTAATGACAAATAATAAATTTGTATTTTCAGATGGAAAGCGGAATGCGGTTATCCGCAGCAGCCGCAGCGATTCGCGGCGAATATAAATTACCATCATCGGGACATCCTCAAAAAAATTACGTTCCGACAAGCAATGAGCTAATCATACCGCGCAAACGATCGTTACGGCTTGTCGCATTTTGTTCAGTTGCTTTTTCGACGGTGTCCGTATTGGCATGCGTAATTACGTTACCTATTGTTTATCACCACGTTCAAAATGTTCAATCTTTTATGCAAAATGAAGTCGACTTTTGTAAGGTAGCTTACGTCAATTACAGCATACAAATTTAAGAAATCTTTTCAGCTTTATAGCTTGTTAGCTTTATTTTCAAATGTCGTCAGTTTTATTATGTATATAAATAAGCAATTTTGAGAATCAATGTGGCAAAATAAAATATTTCGTCGAACCTTTAGAGTCGTTCAAGAGATATGTGGCGTGAGATGATTCAAGTCCAATCAGCTACTGGTCTTCCTGTGTTCATTGATTCTAGTGTAAACAATTTAAATCGTACAAAAAGACAGGCCTATGAAGGTGGAGCTCCACCTGGAGCATCCGGAAATCCACAAGGTGGAAGTTGTTGTACCTGTCAGGTGGGACCGCCCGGGCCACCAGGTCCACCAGGTCGAGATGGGCGTCCAGGGTATTTATTACTTGTTTGACAATTTGATTAATCTTTATTACTCATTTATTTTAGAGCACCAGGACGTCCGGGAAATCCAGGTCCACCGGGGCGTGATGGCGTTTTGCTGCCCGGTCCGCCACCAAAACCTCCATGTCAAAAATGTCCGCCGGGACCACCAGGACCTGCCGGACCACCAGGGCCGAAAGGATTGCCAGGACCACAAGGAGATGCGGGAACACCAGGTCGAGATGGCACGCCTGGCTTGCCTGGACCACCTGGTCCACAAGGACCTCAAGGTCCACCGGGTGCACCTGGTGAAAAGGGACCACCGGGAGAGCCTGGAAAAATCATCAACGGCGCACCACCAGGACCTCCGGGACCACCTGGACCGCCAGGCCCTCAAGGACCACCAGGACCACCAGGCAGAGATGGACAACCAGGCATTTTTTCGATGACGTATGTAACAGAGATTAATAAGATATACTTTTAGGTAAACCAGGTCCACCGGGACCACCCGGAGATCCAGGAGAGAAAGGATCAGACGGTCTTCCTGGTCCACATGGACCTCCTGGTCCGCGTGGTGAGCCTGGACGACCAGGTGGTTGTGATCATTGTCCGCCTCCGCGAACCGGTCCTGGGTACAGCAGTCGAAAATAAACTATTTAATATGACATATTTTCAATAAAATCAACTTTTCAAATTTTATGAATGTTACGAAAAATTATAGTAATAAAAATGCATATTTATCCGTAATTTTTATACCGCTAAAATATGTAAAAAAAAGAAAATAGCTTGAAAGTCAGTTAAAATTATTTAAATAAATAAAAATTGTTTGCAAACATAAAATATAAGCATGCACATCGAAAGGCTTCAGAGAGTGACTAGGCAGATAAAATTGTAGCGTGCTAATGATTAAGATTTGGAACAAGATAAAGGCGATTGGAGTCAAATCCAAACGTTTTTCCAATTAACTCACGATTGAAAAGCTCGATTCTAAAAATAAAATTTACGTTGGAATTAAATTGTTATTGTACATCTATTCAATACTACTTATATTTATACGTATTAGTACAATATAAAAATTCTTTAAATACCTGTTTCCTGTAAGGTCTGATAAAAATTTATAATAGTTGCTTCTTAGAGCATGAGGTTCAATAACCTAAACGGTGAATTTTGATTAAAAAAAATAGTAAAAAATTAATAAATACAAAAATTTAATAAATTATAAATAATTATAAAAATATTCAGTTTGCCGGTATCTTTCATACGCTACTGTTTCCTTTAATACATGCTAATTAGGGCTGGGTGTAATTAGGAAAAATTATTTTCGTAATCGTAATTCGTAATTTCGTAATTCGAAATAATTTTCGTAATTCGTAATTACGGGCTCAAAAACCCCGTAATTTCGTATTTCGTAATTTCGTAATTGACTATCACAAAATTTTAATTAAAAATATCCAATTTTTAATATTCTTCTGAAAATGCACAAAAATACTTTTTTGATGAAAAAAGGCCCCTTCCCCCTCTAGCTGGGTGTAATTACAGATTACGAATTTACGAAAATTATTTCGAATTACGAAATTACGATTACGAAAATAATTTTTCGTAATTACGCCCAGCCCTACTCTAGAAAAAAATTGAAAAATTTTTCATAAAATTCTGGAAATTTTCATGAATTTCTGAAGGATTTTGTAATGAAATTTTTTCAGAAAAGGTCGAAAATACCTACACAAAAAAACCGTAATTACGACCACTTTTTCGTAATTCGTAATCCGTAATTACGCCCAGCCTTGATGCTAATGTTCTTTAAAAGAAGAATAAAAATTATTTTCTCACCGCAATTCCTACTACATATCCTGAAGCTAGCCCGTAAAGTAAAGCATCGCCATGTTTCCAATTTGGTAGCAGTGACGTCGTATTCGCCAATTTTTTATAAATCATCTTAATTATTTTGTCGTATTACTCTTTACCAGCTAACAACAAAAAATTTTACTTGTTAATAAAATAATTTTTTAATACCTCTATTGCTTTCCAAAACACGTACATTGAAATATTGGTATTAGGCCACACGAGCATTGCCAATCCACTCAAACCGCCGCAAACCGAATGTGCAATTGGTGTTGGTATTTTTGGTGCACATTTTTGTAAAAAAAATTCGACCAGCTATTAATAAAATTTGGGCTTGTTTATTTATAATTTTTGATTTATTTATAATCTCTGACCTGGAAGATAAGTGGCATAAGAGCGAAAAATACTGGCATCCTTAATAGAGTACTCATGTTCTGTGTAGAATTGACGAAATTCTTCGGCTTTCGTATATTTTTTAAAAAAATCACAAGCAAATTGATACAAAGTGCAATTCCAAAGTTTCTCGAGCAGTGCTACAACTGGAAACACGATTAATGTTTACATTTTGCGTAAAATTCAACAAAATTTGTTAGTTCCAGCAAAATCCCTGCATTTTGATTTTGAATAACTTTATCAATTTTAGTTGGATTCAGATGAAATTTCAGATGGGAAACATTTGATTTTGATGCCATAACCCAGTGGGCGGAGTCTAATGTCAATGTTTTTATGCGTGCTCCAACCGAACACAAAACCAAATTTCAGCCCAAAAATTCTCAGTTTCAATATACCCTAAGCAAAATTAAAATGAAAAAAACTTATTCTATATTAAAATCAGAGGATTTCGCTCGTACACCTATTCATGTAAAAATTTAAATTTTTATTATCGATTAAAAAAGATATATTGCCTCAAAAAATATACCTCCACTGAGAAAATAATTTTTGCCGCACTCCTGTTGAAACTATTTCCGTCGCGCTCGGAAAAATAGCATTCAATTTTTTTCCGGATTGTTTCTGGCAATATTTTAGTGATATTTTTTAAAAGTCTGAAAGTCTTTGTTTTTTTTTCGTCTTCTGTCACATTTGAATTAGTGTGCGTAAAGCGCAACACACTATGCATATCATCCGAAATCTGTTTTAATTTCGTCTTAGATTCAACGCCGGAGTCGCTGTTTGGCAAATTGATTAGTTGTTCCTCGCTTAAATCTTTTGCCAATAAATTGAAAATAATAGCCAAACCGCAAGAAAATAAAAGTGTTTGAGCGCCGGCTACCTTCCGAACTTTTTCACGATGCAATAATTGTCGAAATACAGATTCGGAAGCCTGTTAAATTTTCAGTTTTATTTAATATTAGTTTTAGATTAACAATTTATGTAAATTGTATTGTCCATTAGTTTGAAACGCAACAATAAAATACATATATTGAAAAATAATAACTTTTTAACCGCTAAATTAAGGAAAGTTAAAAATTAGGTGGCTTTCAAACATTTGATGTACTTATTTTCAGGAATATGTGCATGTATAAAAAATTTCATACGAACTTTCTTAACGAAATTTTTGAATTTTTGAATTATTATATGTATTTGTTTATTTGGTTTACGTTGAATGATGAGATATTTTCGCAAAAAAGTCATCTAAGGCAAAGAAAGGCTGAAGCAACTTCCAAAAAAATTAATTGAAAGGAGCCGCCGGAGGTGGCGTTTTTTGAGAGGCTGGGGCTGGCTCACTTTAAAACGTATTAAAACGTTATCACATTTTAAGAAAAAATACATATTCATACTGCAGTAAAACATCCTATATTTCCTTTTTGCTGGATAAAATGTAAAAGATTAGAAAACGTTACCAAATTTGTCAGATATACACCCAACATCAAGCGACGTTTTTTTGCTTCTATGAAAATTGCGATTAGCGAAGATGCAAATGAGCTTGCGAACGAAACAGTTGGCCAAATTGCAAAACCAAGCACCTGTCTAAATCCAATCTTGATATTTGTTAAATATGTGAAAAAAATTCCATTTTTTATCTAATTCGTGTGTAAAATGGCTATTAGAGAAGATATGTTTTTTTGTTTTATTTTTAATTTTGTAATCAGTCTTATTAAAATAACGATAACGAGATAAGCAAACTTAACAACCTAATACATAAAGTACTATTTCTTAAATGTTAAAAATACATGGACAAATCATTACCTGAATTTGCAAATAAAGAACACTAAAAGGACCAAATTTGTGGTTAGAAATAAACTTGATCGAATCGTGTTTTTTATGATATTGCGCCAATTAACTCTCTTGTAATTACCTCCAGAACGTACGACAGCGTTGACCTAATTCAGAAAATTGTACTGCTAAATATATGATTAAAAATTTTTAAATCGGTTTTACTACATATGCATTACAAATTTCGTTTATTTTAAAAGATATTTTTTTCAAATCTGGACCAAATGAGCTAATCCCTGATACCCAAAAAAAGTCGGCTGAAATTCTACCAAAAGTTATATTGATATCTAACTAAGAAAACCTGCAAAGCTCAGGTTTTTTGGTCGAGTAGTTTCTGAGATATGGTCATTTGGCTATTGGCCAAAAAAGTGTAATTTTCTTTAAAATTCAATAAAAAAAGGGGAGTTAACCAAATGAAACCGTCTTGCTCTCATTAGACGCGCCTTTTAAAGCTCTTTCAGAATAATATGTGAAAAAAATTAAAATTTTCGACCCTGTTATGTCAAAATAACTTTTGGTAGAATTTCATGACATCGAAATGACATCGACTTTTTTGAGTATCAGCCACTTGTCCAGATTTTGGAAAAATGTTTTTTAATATAAATTTCGCTCATTGCGCAAATTAATTTTATTTTTGAAATAATAATTGAAGACAAAATATGCTAAAAAATTTAAAAAGAAAAGATTAAACGAACTAAGTAAAGCATTCCGTATGTCTTTAAACAGAATCGAAGCGCGTCACTTAGTGCGTCCGTTAGCGCGTAATAGCAGTTTGGATTCCATGTATGGCAGAATTCATGGCAATTCGCCGTTAGAAGACGAAAGCCCAAAGTTCCGGTGAAGAATTTGCTTAGCGTTGTCATAATATATATGCCCAATACCAAAAAATTCCAAAAAAATTAAACTTTTCAAAGATAAAATAGAAATGGAATAGATAATAGAAAATAGTAATTTTATAACAAAATTAGAAAATAATGTTCAAAATCAAATAAAAAGTTTCCAAAATATAATATTTCGCAAAGTATTTGTTTAGTTAGAAGTAGAAATTTTTTAAACAGCTGTCCCGCTTGCCGATATACCCTTAATTAACTAAACATTAAAAACATTTAAATGCTACAATAAAAAAGCAAATGAAAGTTTAAAAACGCAATCTTCAAATGCTCTTTTTTGTAAATTTTGCACCATCTAAAAACCTCCACATAAAAAAAGACCTCCACAAAAATCAAAAGCAGATATCAATATTGTTAATAATAATAAGTTAGCAATTAAATAATAAATTTATTGCAATAAAAAATTGTTTTTAATCAAACAACTTTTGTTACCACATTTTTTCTCACACATGTTTTTAATCCCAAATGTGTCTTTAAAATGTTAAAAACCCATAATTCTGGCACATTGGTGAATCAAAAAAATATTTTTTTGACTTTGCGTAAAGTTATCAAATACAAATTCAAATGTAAACAGTCCTTTTTTATTTGTAATAAAAATTATATTGCAGCATTTTAATTGCAGCAGAGAAATATCACAAAAAAAACTCGTGTAATAAATATTGTAATAAAAATTATAAAATATAATACTACAAGTTTACACTTTACGAAATCATATAAAGCATTATAAAGTAAATATATTAAAAAAACTTATTCCATGTTTATCCAGAACCATGGTTATTGAATTCGTCGTCGATTTCTAAATTTTGAAACAAAAGAAAATTATTGAAAAAGCAAATGTTAATAGTCTTGTAAAATAAAATGTTTTTAATTTTTACATACCTTCGTAAGAAAATTCTTTTCTGCGAATACCCAACGATCTCGGATTGAATGTAAGAAGAATAAGAAAAATGCCAGTTACGCTAATTCCAGGTATAAATACTATAATATTTCTGTAGAAAACAGAACAATATATATCACGATGTTCTGATCTAAAATACACACATTCAGAATATTAGTTCAAATTAACAACAAAACTTTTTTTTTAATTCAAGTAAAACTCAAAAAATAAAAAATAAATTTAGTAAGTACAATGAAAACCTAAACTTACGCGCACTTTGAGCTAAAAATTTCAATAATTTGACACACAACGCCATTGGAAATTTTATCAAGAAAGCTCATGGCGCCATACACAAACGCTCCAGATTCCTAAATATTATATTAAACAATTTTTTAAATTCCGTAATTGAAAATATATACCGTATTTCTATTGATGAGTGTGGCAGTTATGCCCAGTGAAGAGATAAGTAAAATTGATTGGGTCAACCCCAGGAGAACTGCAATGACAAAAATGTCCAATCCAAGAAGGTTGAAATACATAATTACACAATTTACAATTCCAACTACTGATCCCAAAAGAAATAGATTCTAAAAAGTTATTTTTACCGTTGCTAAAAATAAGGTGATAAAAAATGATTCTGCAAAAATAGATAACAAAATATGAACTTTCTATACATTGTGCATGTCAACCCTACTTTTGTTGTAATTTTATTCGTAATGCATGGCATTATTACAGTTGAAACGAGTAGAGAGGTGAGATATGCAATTGTTGGTAAAATTGCCACATACTCCTGCAATATTACTTTTATTTTAATACAGGGTGGCGCATCTTTGTGGCGCAATTTGAATTTGCTCTAACTTTTTTAATTTTTGTCGAAATGTCAAACTTCTTTTTTTTCCTGAATCCTCATACTTTAGGATTTTGTTTAATACCAAATAATTTATAAAAATTTATTATACTAGAACAAAAAATGACGACACCAAAAATTGCAGCCTACACGGTAATTCGCGGCAAGTGGGGTGGTTCTTCATGATACCGGGGATTTTCCTTAAACCAAAAACGAAAGTTTTTGTGGTTCACGTGTCCGTAGATGTGAAAATGAACTTCATCTGAAAAAAGAATCCTTCCAAAAATTGTGCAGCACCCAAATCCAACTGCGAGGTGGCATGCACAACGCGAGTTTCGTGATGAATTGGTAATTGATAAACATGAACAAACAAAGAAAAAAACAGCAAAAACAAAAAAACCATCAAAAAACAAATCCAAACAGCAAAACACAAACGCAAAACAGCACAACACAAACACAAAACAGCATCTTCAATATCCGTTGAATTGACTGTAGTGATGGCATTCTTGCGTTTCTGGCCAAACTTCGAATGCGGTTCCTCCAAGAATTTAGCCAAAACTTTTTCAATTCTCAGTTCCGTTCGAACCCATTTCTTATGAGTCTTCGGTTTCTTATTGTCGACGCTACCTGTTTCAAAGAACTTACTTTTCCCACCAGCAACGAATGGTTTTGTCATTCCATTTTAAGAAGGCAACTTCGGCTTTTCTGGAATAGACAATGAAATGAAAGAAAATCATATATTATTTGGTATTAAACAAAATACTAGAGTCCGAGGATTCAGGAAAAAAAGAAGTTCGACATTTCGACAAAAATTAAAAAAGTTAGCCAATTCAAATTGCGCCACAAAGATGCGCCACCCTGTATGTATTTTGAGTTTTGAAGCTTCAAACCTTTGAATGTTTTTGTGCAACAACTATATAGAACGGAAAATAAATCTGTGAAATGTTGATAAAAAGTCGAGAGAACATATAGAGCAAAGCAACCTAAAATTCATGAAATAGCTTTTTAATTTTTTATGATCGTATTTGAAAATTGAAAAAGACCTGGTAAAATTGCGGTTGCGAAAACCAATCATTCCAAGACATTTTCAATATTCTTGAAGATAGCGAATTTTGCGAATTTGACCTTTCTCTCATATTTTTCAGCGGCTCTTTTAGCACCAAAATAAATATCGACGTAGTTAAAACGCCAGCGGCGATGGCTATAGCGCCCGATATCTATACATTTAAACATGTAAATATGCACAACAAAATAATTATATGTTAAAAGAAACCTTAAATACGTTAAGATCTTTTACACCAATTTCTATTTCAGTTTTGTTTTTTCGGAGTAGAAAATAAAGTGTGGTGAAAATGAATAAATTTGCAATTACCGTAAATCCATATCTAAACATTTACAAAAATAAACAATAATAAAAAACATTCCTGTCATTTAATATGTATTTTGCAACATTTTGCCTATGTATCATACTTATATACATTAATGTTTATATGTACATATAATAATAAGACTAACATACCTAAACGAGTTCATCTGCATCCGAACAGAATCTGTCTGAGATAGATCAGGAATAAGAGCCAAGTGAGAAACCTTAAAAAATCCAATCATTCGTTTTTTTATAAACGTATAATTGCTTTTATGTTTGTACCTGTACACATGCCCAACCGAATTGAAAAAGCATTATAAATGGAATTAGTTGAGATGTACGAATCCATTCGGCTGCACCCACCGGCGAGCAAAAAAAGCAATTACCGAATATGAACGAAAATGAAACGGTAACGCATAATGTACCTAGGTTGAAACTTTTAATTTTTTTATCATTTTATATGTATAGAATGAAACATAATTTTAAATATACCTAGAATATACCATGACTTGCGCCTTCCAATTGTATTTACAATGTGTGCAGGAATAAGTGTTCCATCACTCAATAATCCAACAGTTACAGTACTGATAGCATCTGTCATCTACAAAATTAATTAACCCTTGCAAATCAGTGTTTTCCCATTTCGATTCAAATAAAATTCTTCAAAATTTTTCAAATGCAAGTCACCAGTTTAAATCAATTTGAAAAAAATTCATATTAAAATCGACAGTTCAAGTTAATTTGAAAAAAGTTTAAGTTTAAAATGCCAATTCAATTTAAATTTTTCGTTTTAAAATGATCGCATTTTGTTGATTAAGAAACATTATCTGCTTCAAATCTCCTTTAAATTAACTATAAATATAAAATTTATCAAAATTATTAAATTGGAGGCCACTGGTTCAAATTAATTTTTAAAAGTTCAAGTTGGACTGGCATTTTAAATTGGTGACTTGAACTTTTTTCAAGTTTATTTTGTCGGTTCATTTCCATTTTTTTTTAAAAAAGTAAAG
Organism: Deladenus siricidicola; assembly: GCA_009724625.1. Classification (NCBI taxonomy): domain Eukaryota; kingdom Metazoa; phylum Nematoda; class Chromadorea; order Rhabditida; family Sphaerulariidae; genus Deladenus; species Deladenus siricidicola. The sequence goes on from SAUE01002993.1 coordinate 30,792, forward strand.
CATTGCAAATTAATCATTATTTATTTATTTATTTATTCAAAACGCTGCTTTAAATGCAAAATCCTTTTAAAGTCTTGTTATGATTTCTACCCCGGTTAAGAATAACAAAACTATTTTTGCTAAGGATACCTGATTTGTATATGTACATCATTAACATTAACAACACTTTATGTAACAAAAAATTAAGAAATAATTATTATTATCTGAATTTTTATTTAAAGTATAAAATATGATGACAATACTAACCTGTCCAATCAGCATAAGCAAACCGGCATGAACACTGCTAAAATTCAAAACTCGTTCAAGATAAATCATCAAGTAGGTGAACCACATACTCGCGCATAAATCGTTATAGAAATGTCCGATGGAGAATCCAAAAATTTGCCATTTTGAAAACCGTTCAATTTCCTGTTACTTTTAAATTATTTTATAGAATATCTAAAAATGTATCAATTTCTGACTGCCACTACCTGAGCTCAAAAAATGTATAAAAATAAGTTATAAAAACAAAACCCAATTCATTCTGACAATCCACTCGTTTGTGTGGATTATCATAATAAGCGCAATTTGCAATAACACAAATAATGGTTTAGAACGAAAATCTGTGCCGTTAATATATGCGCAAGCAATTGCGAAAAAATTTTAAATTTTTTGAATTAAAAAAACCTAATAAAATTGAAAAACTCATTACTACTACGTTTTTCCGTTATTTAAGGTTTAGTGTTGATTTTTTTACTGTCATTTTTTAGCTTGATTTTCCAAATTTATACATTGTTTTCCAAAAAAGTCGTTCTTTGCAAAATCCTATTGCGCAAATGTTAAGGTGCAATTGTTTTTCGCGGTGTACCAATTTCAATTGTAGTCTAAAATTATACCCGTGATGAAATATATCGGCACTTCTTCAGTTTCCCCCTCCCTGACCAAATTTTTGCTGGTCAATAAAATATTTGAATGTTTTTGAGATTCTCGGAATAAGTTTATTCTGCAAAACGATTCTAGATTTCTTTTAGTAACGTCATGGAAAAAATAAATGAAAGAAAGTTAGAGGCCCAAGTGAGAATTTTGGTCAGGGGGGGAACTGAAGAAGTACCGAAATATCATCAAGCAATACCACATCTGTAGAAGAGGACGTTCCGCATGGTAAAGAGTCCGACATTCTAAACTTACAATTTGCAATAAAATAAGTTTAAATCGCATAGGCACACAATTTAGTTAAATTATATCAAGAAAAATTTTATTACTATTTATTAAAAATATAAAAGAATTATAACTCGAATGCATAAATTATTTGAAGCAGTTTTCTGGTCACTTGAATAAATTTTCTAAAAAAACATTTCGCCAAAACTATTTTAGCCAAATTTTAATAATTTTGATGTCTTCCTTGCGTTACCCCATAACTCGTGGAACCGCAACTCGAATCACAAGCCCCAGAAATGATGAAACTTTTTTAGCCGACAAAAATGGAGTGAAAATTAAAATTTGAAGTATAATAAATTTTTATCCAAATAAAATTTAAAAGCGACTTTTTCTAAAATTGGACCAAGTTTTTGCACCACTAAAAAAGTCGATGTCTCGGATCCGCACAAAAACTTATTACCCATTAGCACCATTTATAACTAGAGCGCTGCGCAAATTTGAGCTCATTTGGTCCACTGGAACCGAAGATATGGGTATTTGAAGTGGCCAAAGTTGTAAAAACCCCATTTTTCTTCAAATTGAAATAACTTTTTTTGCTTATGACGGATTGTTAATGTATATATAGTCTTTTCGACGCGCCTTTCGGAGCCCTTTTAAAATTAATTTACATAAAAGACCGTTGATGAAATTTTTGAACTATTTTGTGCAAAAAACCGTTTCCAGAAATGCCCCTTTTTAACGAAAGTTGTTGAAATCAACACCTGGAGTTGATCGCAAAACTCTAATTTTAGCTCTAATCGAAAGAGAATGAAATTCTGCATCATAAAATGTTTTATTGAAAAATATTGACGTTACCTAGGGTAGCACAATTTTCATTTGAAAATCAAAAAATAGTAAATAGGCGATTTTGATCGAGGTAGTTTCGCCTAACCAGTATTCACTCACCGTAAGAAGGATACTGTTATAAAAATGCCTGAAACTTTACCTAGAAGATTAAAACACAACAGTTAAGATCACAAAAAAAACACCGCATACCAAAATATGTAGTCATTTAACCAAATAATTTGCACAGATCTCGCAGAAACCTTCATAATAACCATAAACATT
>SAUE01002993.1:33482-66536 GCA_009724625.1 Deladenus siricidicola
AAAATACCCATATCTTCGGTTCCAGTGGACCAAATGAGCTCAAATTTGCGCAGCGCTATAGTTATAAATAGTGCTAAGGGATGATAAGTTTTTGTGCGGATCCGAGACATCGACTTTTTTCGTGGTGCAAAACGCACTGTGGAGAAAGTCCAATTTTAGAAAAAATGCGTTTTATAAGACATTTTTTCTAAAACTGGACTTTCTCTACAGAACTTTTTTTACAATAAAAAAAGTCAATGACTCGGATTTCTCTGAAAATGCACCAGTTCTTAGTAGAAGGATAGACTAGATCTCAGAAGAAATTTAGGCGAATTTGGTTGAGTAGAAGCTGAGATATGATCGTTCAAAGTTGCCCAAACGTCAAAAAGTGCATTTTTCTTCAAACTGGAATAACTTTTTTGGCAGTTCATCAATTGTTATCATTAAAAAGCCATTCGACGCGCCTTGTTGAGTCTTTGAAAAGTCAATTTTTTGACCTCATCAGCAAAAAACCAATTTTGGAAACGCCCTCCGCGAACAAATTGTGTTAAAATATATGCTTCAATACTGTAGACATCCTACTGTAGCCATTATTTTCTATTGTAACTTTTATAAAACACACAATAACTATACATTATATATACTCAAAATACTCGTCTCGACGAGCTGAATACGATGAAATAGCTCGTTTGTGGCATTATTTAAAAAAATTAAAAATTCAGATTTGAATTGGCGCCAAAATTAAAATTTCTTAAAAAAAATTTAAAAAAAAAGAATTGGCGCCAAAATAAAAAATGTACCAAAAATCAACTTTTTCGACATTTCTGTACAAAACCAATATTATATTGGTGAAAAAGCTGAAAAGTGGTGTAAAATTTTCACGCTGGCAGACATTTGAGCCCCAGACTTTTACGCTCCCGACACTTGTGCTCCGATATTTGCGCCCCCGACACTTACGCTTCAGACTTTTGCGCCCCGGACATTTGCGCCCCGGGGTGAATCTGAAGCGCAAATCTCCCATTTTTCAGAATTTTGCGCCCCAGCATTTTTTTTGTAAATTTCATTTTCAAAAGACATTATTCAGTGAAAAAACGCCAAAAAAATTTTTTTACATGAATAAATTTCATCACTTCAAAAGTCTCAAAAACTCAGAATTTTATTATGGGGTGCAAATGTTTGAAAACGCAAATGTCGAGGCGCAAGTGTTGGGGCGCAAAAGTCGGGTAACCAAATTTTCAAACTTTTTGTATTAAAAATCGTAACATTATTTTTCAAAATTCTATTTTTAGCAATTTTACGTTTTTTGACGAAAATCAGCTTTAGTTTTTAGTTGTGCAATATTTGAAAATAAAGCGAGCTTGTTCAAATAGAAAAAATGGACATGTTATTCTCGGAAGTGGTTAATTTACTATACGAATTCCATCGCCGTTTTTGACCACGACATGTCCAAATAAATAATTATTTATTTTAGTCCACTAGCCGATCATTTTTAAAGTTACTCCATTTGTAATGTAATCCAGAATTTTAAATCGTCCATTGTACAACAGATTAAAAAAATTTTTACAAATATTAAGTTGTCTAATTTTTTTAGTTTGTAACATTTTCTAAGTAATTTTAATCTCAGTTTAGGCTAAAACGATCTGAACTTGTTCAAAAATGAAACCATGTACATACATATAGCTTAAATAATGCTGAGATATTCAACAAATATTGTAATTAATTATTGTCACAAGGAGAGACGAATGCTCTCGTTGTGAAAATATTTGTGACAGTATTTTGAATATTTGCTTTGCCTTATCGTAGATTCGGAATCTTTCAGGAAAATGAGAACTCCCTTAGACAGAAGTCAAACGATTTTTCTATCTTCAGTTATTGTGATATTTACAAGGATATTTCCCATTATTTTCGGCTTCGGATATTTAGCGCAGAATACGCTATCACAACAGATTATTCAGCCCAATAACCTTCAAGCACTATCCGGGGCGCAATATTATCAATCTCCACAAATGCTTCAAAATGACAATATGCAAGCCAATCTCAAAATTCTACTGCGCTATTTGAATGATGAGGCATCAAAGCAATCAATTAAACCATCCAAATTTGGGAATTCAATAGCAAGCCCAAATGCACAGCTCCAACGGCCAGCAAATTTTCCTAGTGCCGTTAAGCCGCATTTTGCGAATCAGTCATGGCAGAATAAGCCGCTTATAGCGCCATTGCAAAATTCACAAACATATACGACAAAAGTTAGGCGGATGGCACCGAACTCTGCGTTTCCTCAAAATTTAATGAACTTTTTACAAAATGACGCTTCCAATGCTTATAATAATGGAATGGTAAGTGGACAAAATATGGATTGGGTGAATTCTGCAGCCGATCGTAATGATGATAATGTTTTTGGAAATAACAATAAAGAATTGCCAGAAGATAATGAAAAAGAAGATTCATCGAATGGAAATCCGCTAAAATTTTCAAAACTCGCAAAACCAACGCAACCAAATGAAGGTAAACTGCTATTAGTATATTGTTTCAAAACGAGATCAAAAACAACAAATATTATAAAAACATAAATTTACAAAAACTTCTACGGTGTTTTAAAGCATATAATTCATGTAAATTTGCAAAAAGGTAGATTTATTTGATTAGATTGTACAATAAAAATTTTGTTTTCAGCTAGTCGAGCACTTTTGTCATCTAAAGCTGTAAGTGAAGCAAAAGCAAATGGTTACATCAATGAAAATAACAGTCCAAACACAAACGCAAATAACAATAATGCTTCAAAACCAGTATCAAAAACTTCGTTACCAGCATCGAAATTCCCAACCACACCACCACCTTCTAAGCCGCCTACATCGTCAACTGCCGTATTCGGATCGCCGAGTGATGGTACTGGCCCTCAGCGTAGCGGTGGTAAGCTGAACAGCGGAATGACGGGTGGTGGAAATGGTGGAGGTCAAGTTATTGGAGTTGGACTTATTACACCCACAAATAATAAAAGTAACCAAAAACAAGTAAACGGCGGAAATTCGAAGATACCCGGCAACTCGCCTTTGACAGTACGTTTTGAGAAATTGAATTTTACTAATTAAGGCCATTTTTTGTTATTATAATAATACTCGTTGTCTTTTTCAGCAACAACAAATTGTACCGTCTATTCTTTTACCGCAAACAGGAAATCCAACAGAACAAATACCTTCTCCAAACGCTTCACCGCAATCTCAAGTTAAAATTGTAATGTATAACTGAATAATGAAAACTATACGCACAAATAATTTATTTTTACAAAAAATATTTAACAATTAATTTAGGGAAGCAACAGTGTAACCAACTCGTCAAAGCATAATTTTAAGCTAATTTATTTTGATGCCCGCGGTATTTGTGAACCAATTCGGCTTCTTTTTCACTACTCAAAAGTACCATTTGAAGATTCGCGTATTACACGACGACAATGGCTAGCATTGAAAGACAGTAGGAAGTTATTATTGCCCTAATAGGTTTCAGAATCTTACTACCAAATTTTTGTAGCTCTCTGTGGATTGAGAGAAATTGATTTAAAAAATTAAAAATTTCAAAAACTTTTTAAGGCACGGTATATGGCAAAGTTCCAATATTGGAAGTGGATGGAAAACCGTTGACTTACTGTCATACTATTTCACGATTTCTTGCCAGAACGTTTGGTTTGTTTAATATTATACATACATTTATTTATTTAAAATATGTCATAAAATACATGTATTTATTTTGTGTTTTATTAAAAATCTACAATAATTATGCATAAATATATATTACATTTTTGCTTTATGGCAGGTTTGGCGGGTGTTTCTAGTTGGGAACAAGCAAAAGTTGACGAGATTTCCGATTTTCACAGCGATGTGGCAATGGATTTGCAACCGTATCTCTATGTGGTAGCCGGCTTTCACCAAGGAGACCGAGTAATGTTTAGGAATTTGTTAACTTATTGAGTTTTTCTAAGTATAGTCTAAGAAAAGAAGAAAATACAATATTTTCCGCAATTAAGAAAAAGTTTAATTTTTTATTAAAAAATTACTATGAAAATTTATAACATTAAGGAAGCCCTAAGAAAAGCAATTTTCCTGCCTGGTGTGGAAAAACATTTTCCCGTTTACGTCAATCTTCTCAAACAATCCGGTTCTGGTTATTTTGTTCAAAGTGGATTGACATGGATCGACTTCGTAATCAGTGAATATATGACTACAATTAAGCATTTCGAGCCCGCCATTCTCGACAAATATCCAGCACTTACAAAGTTTGTACGTAAAGTGCAGTCGCTACCACAGATCTTCGACTATATTGCAAATCGTGAACATCAGCCAGTAAAATAATTTTTGGTAAATAATCCAACTTCTTTACTTTATGCTAACTTATTCTATTTATTAAAATTTGTTGTAAAAAATTGAGAAAAAAAATTCGGACTAATTTCTCATACTGACCTATTGCAACTCCTTATTGTTAGTTTTATTCATGCTAATTTTGATGGATTTTTTATAAAGAGGAGTAATTAGCAAGATTTCTTTAAAAAAATTATTTTTAGTTTAATTGCAAAATCAAAGGATTTTATTCCCAATTGCTAGAGTGTTTCTCTATAATTTTTTAAAATATAGTTTACAAACACTATGCATTCATATGACACAAAAATAAGAATAAATTATATTTTATTACAGTGCTCTTTTGTGTATTCTCAGTTTTTAGTGTTCATGACAAGTATTACAAAACGTGAGCATAATTGTTGTATACAAAAAATTTTCTGCCAAATCCGATATTTTACAATTATTACATATATATCATTGTGGAGATTTCATCAAAAATCTTAATTTTGTAATTATATTATTAATTACATATAATTTTTAATAATTAAATGTGTAATAATAACAAAAAATTAAATATGTAATAGGCATACAAAAAAACGGTTATACATACATACGTACAAATATTTACAATTTAAGAAAAATCGGCCAATTTTTGTAAATTTTCGTAAATAAAAAAATTTTTATCAAATTTTTCTTCACAAGATTTTGTAAGTCAATTAAAATTCTTTTTAACTAAGTATACATTTAAATTATTATTATTATTATTATTATTATTATTATTATTATTATTATTATTATTATTATTACAAATAGATATTAATAATATGTATTATGGTTGGCGAATAAGTTATTTCAACGAAACATTTTTGTTTTAAACCTATATCTTTTTTGCTCTTTCCGAATCTGAAGTAGCTGGACACAAATATTCATAAAAAAAGAAAAATCTTTAAAATAAAGGTCAGATTTACAACTATGTAAAGCAGTGTAATACATAGATAGAAAGCAAAGGTCTCACTTCATCAATAGCATCTCTAAGCTTAGTTTTATACAATGGTCTCTTTTCTTGATTCAAAATAATTTTTTAATTGTGGTAGTGCTCTCACGCGATTCTTAAATTTCGACAATTCTGGGAACTCCTTCAAAGCAGTTTCATCAATATTGCATAGTGTAGTGAGGTACTCTTCGACGAAAAAATCAATCCATGTGGGACCTGGCCCTACAAAAAAGCCAGTACGTGATTCCTCTAAAAGTCTCACATAGAAAGAAAAGTAACGGTTGATTGTTGGAAGAAAAACCTTCTTTCTCAGCGCCTTCTGAAAATTCGGTCATATGTTGTCTGCCGTATTAAACCAATTTTTAAGATAAATGATTTTGAAATTTTTGCATCCAACCTTTTTGCCGTCTCGCATGCCAAGTGCAGTTCCGATGTAAATCGCGAGTTCATGCGTCAAATCTTTATGCGTATCCGCAATTTCGTCAGTTTTTGCCAAACGCCGTGCTGTATCCTCGTCGTCGACATCAGAATAAAAACCTAATAAAACAAAAATTTATTTAATAAAGAACTTAGAAATTTTCAAGCAAAATAACCGAATTTTTTGGACAAGTATCGCGCGATTGCCATACTTTGCGATATTATCATTCCATCCACCTCTAATTCGGGTAGCTTACCAATGCGTGTAGCTAAATTTTGTATTCATGTTACAAATTAAAAATATATAGTATCTGCAGCCTTTTTTATCTATTGCCATTTGCTGTTATTATTTCTAGTTCCATTGCTTTTCATTTATATCTCCGTATTTTTCTCGTTACCCATTCCCGTTTTCTTTCAAAATTATACTTTACAAACTCACACACCCTCGTCTTTCACTTGAAAGAGCAAATAAATGGATTACATCTTTTTAATAAAAGCCATTCCTCCTGCGTAATTCGAATATCTTCGAACGGCACGCGTGCAAAGTGGAACAACATTCGCAAGGGTTCGCCGAGTCCGCGGATGTCAAAATACCGCAATTTATATTGAATTACTGGCAAGATTTTTGGTGGTATTCGTTTCGCTACTTGTACGCCGTTTTCACTAACCGAAGTCGTTTCAACCTCTTTTTCGTCGTTTTTTGTGCTACAATTTCAAAGAAATTAACAAAACTATTTTTGTAATAACTTGTTGCATTGGAATAATTTTTTTAGTCATACATCCTGTTGTCATCCAAAAAAATTCAAAAAATTGAGTTTGATTTGACTAATTATACAAAGGTTTTGAAAAAAATTTAAAGTACCTTGTAACAGAATCACATTTAAATCACTGCTCTTCCCTTTTTTCCATGCACGGTTAAAAAAAGTAAATAAGTAAACTACAATTTCCGTACCTGCAACATAATATGTAGAAAAATTCGTCGGCCAATCTCTTTTTTTCCATTTTGTTGCAAAAAATTAAAATAAACAAAATTCTTTGTTTATATTTGCTAATCGGTTGCTGTGGTGGCACTAACCAATTTTCACATACATATGTTCTATGCCTTATATTTTTTCCTTTTGTCGAAATTGAATGGGCATTTTAAGTTTGTGACTATACGATATGTATAACAAAAAAAACGGCCACATTTCATAATTGCTATTTTTTATTATTATTGACATCTAAACATAAGTCGCCAACGTTTGCAAAATTCATTTTTAAGGAAGATTTCCAATTTTTTTTATAAAATATAGATTGAAAATTTTTATTTTTCAAATTCGAACATTTTATATTATTACAAAATGTTTTATACGTATTTTAGATAAGTCACACTTTTAAATATAATTAACTAATATGAAATAGTTTGACTTTTAAATACGACGCCTATATGGGCTATTACCGCCGCTGCGGCCGCCGTTGGGAGCACCGTTACCATCGTTCGGGCCGCCATTACCGCCGTTTGGTCCTCCGCCGCCATTTCCGCTCGGTCCATTTTCACTCCCAATACGCGTTGGGCATGGGCAGTATTCAGCGTCTTTTCCTGGACGTCCGGCACGACCTTCATCTCCTTCCGGTCCAGGCTGACCAACTGGTCCTTGTTGACCTTCCGGTCCTATAAATTTAGATATTTTTCGTGCATCGTTAGTATTAAAATTATTTGCCCAAAGTTATTTGCCATAAATCAGCAAAATAAAATGAAGTTGTTTCAATCTGCAATTATTAGGAATAACTACCTGGAGGTCCTTGTGTTCCCGCCTCTCCCGGGCCAGCGTCTTTTCCAGAATCTCCTTGTGGTCCTGGTGGACCTGCTGGTCCGCGTTGTCCCTTTGGTCCGGGACGTCCAATAGGGTGCTGAGCATCGTGTCCTTTTTCCCCTTGGTTTCCAGGTTGACCAACTGGTCCTGGAGCTCCTGGTGAACCTTGCTCTCCGGGTTGTCCAGGATTTCCATCGTGACCTGGTTGACCATGTTGACCCTTGGCACCGGCGTGACCTCGTTGACCAGGTCGACCAATTGGTCCAGGTGCTCCTTGTGGTCCAGCAGGGCTATAATTAATAAATATATTCTGGTCTACAATTTAAAAAATACATGTTGTAAGTACTAAAAATGTACCAGTTAAAGCATGTTCCTGTATCTTGATTGGCAGGTGTAACATCTTCAGCGTCTTTTCCCGGAATGCCGTCTAGTCCATCTTTGCCCTCTGGTCCTGCTTTACCTGAAACACCCTTAGGTCCAGGTGGTCCAGCTGGGCACTTGTTTTCCACCTGGCAGTCTAAAAGCGAATACATACATATAAATAAATTTATATAATTTTTGCACCGTAAAATTTTTACTACTTACTGCAACCCGGTCCACCAATAGCTCCACCCCCAGAAAGACTAGGAGGCACACTTGGAGGCGACGCGCCAGGCGGAACACCTGGGGCATTATTTCCTGATCCATTTGGACCCGCCCCTCCATTGCCATTTGGTCCTGCACTGCCTGGTCCGTTTGGTCCGACACCACCTGGTACAACACCTTGTGGACCTTCTGGTCCTCCTTCGTAGCTGGGGCCAGATGGTCCACCGCTGCTGCCACCACCACGAGGTCCCGCCGGACCACTGCCTCCATTTTCCCCACCGGAAGTGTAATCTTGGCGACGGAAACGACGCTTTTCTGTGGATACACGAATGTGATACATGTCCTTCAGCAAGTCATCAGTGACTGTCTTAAATCATAATTTTAAAACTTTTATGCAGTGAACAAGATCGAAAGTTATTTAAAAATGGAAAAATCATTATCATAATTTGGAAAGTATTTTTTTGCTGTAACAAATTACTTCAAGATGGCTTAAAGTTCAACATAAATATCTTACACGAAACGATCCAATTTCCAAATCCAATTCGTTCCAAATATTCTGGACGTCGGAGTAAATGCTGCACATTGCAAAAAGACAAGCAATGAGCGTAATACTGGCCACGCCTGAGGCGAAATATGTCGCCGACTGTACCTTCCATGAACCCATAGCTGAAACGTTTGTTTATAATTTTATTTAGCTTAATTTGAAAAACATAAAAATGGTACGAGTAAAATCTTACGAACATTTAAACAAATATATATAATTTTTCAATTTAAATTTTTGTGGTTAGTTCTGTAAACGTTTTACTGTGAAAATTATACACATATCATCAAAATTTACAAAAAATAATAATTTACAAATAAATAATAATGAATAAAATATGGAAGTAAAACTGATTTTTTGGCGGTATCCTTTGCTTATATATACGAAGCACTTTTTGATCCTTAATTGTTGAAGCTTATTTTTCATGGTCTTTTTCGCATTGTTGCAAACTTTTTTCATTTATTAACAATTTTTTAATTATTTCAATTAATCAACCACTTAAAATTATGAAGCGAAAAGTGCAATTCTCTTTCTTTTCTCAATCACATATTAATTTTACACACGCAATTTAGCTGCGTGAAACGGGTATTATCATATCCTTCAATTTACATCATAATGTAGACTCTGTTTACTTTATTAATGAGCTGAAATTTTGAATTTTTTCATGCTTCCGATGTTTGTGTTCAATAATTAAAATAGGGAATATTTTAGCGTCATAAAAGCAAATATGTGAATATTCATTTTATTCATTTTTAGTTTTTCAATAATATAATTTTTCCGAAATAAAGTTAGAAAAAAGTTTAACATGTGATTCGACTCAGAATGAAATTCTGCATCGAATCAATTATTAAACTTACCTAAATATTTTCCATTAAACTTCCAAAAGTCGGTTAAACTTTGAAATCCGCAAATGTCGGGTTCCGCAAATGTCGTTCCCCCAAATAAATCATTATATTTATTTTTCAGATTAGAGCAGTGGATTCAGCAAATCTACTAAATCTTGGAAAAATACCGGGAGTTGCAGTCCGTCCAGTTCTTTTCTATGTCGTATAAAGCGAAGGATATAAAGTTTATAAAACAAATTTTTGTTTTTTTAATTATTTTATTTTATTATAATCATAATCAATCCTGTTTTAAATGCTTTTTTGCAATATTAGTCTAAGCTCTAAATTTTGCATATTATAAAATTAAAAATACTATTTAAAGTATTATATTGTTATTGTATATTGTTCAAAAAACTAAAAAGCTATGAAAACTTGCGCATGTCGTTTTTTTTATTTGCGCCTTTATACCAACAAGTATAATGTATGTTTCTCGCAGTATTATGCATTATTATAAATTCATTTATAAATTCTTACATAATTTTTTCTACTAATAATTTTTTTCTATATATGCATGTTTAAAATTAAAAATTTACAGCAACATGGTGTTATCAGAAGTAAAATTTTAAACACAAAAATCAAAATTTTAGCACCATACTTGCTTGTTACGGTGAACGGCGAAAGTTTTTACGTTTTTTAGTGTTCATTAAGTGTTTAAAGATTATATTTGATACATATTATCAACTTATTTTTTTGCTTTCTTTACGTGTGAATGAAGCATTCGATTACTACAAATTTTTTGATAAATATATTAAATAACTTTGTCAATTAATCAACAATTTTACACGTTTTTAAGAAATTGATTTAAAAAACAAATTCTAATGCAAAATTTACCTGTGAAAATGAAAACAACTCAAATTTTATAGGAGAATATTGGTTTAGAAAAAGTTTTTACATAATAATATACATTTTTTACGAACATTTTACGAACATTGAGGTAATCGCGATTATTGCTTTTTAAATACTAATTATTGAAAACACTTGAAGAAGCAGTTTTATTTGTTTTCGAAATCTTAATATTATTAATCTAATTTTTTATGTTAATAAATATAATTTTTAAATATGAATTTTCGTTTTAAATTTACCAAATATTAGTTCAAAAAATCCAAGATTGCATTAAAAACAGATCAACTCGATTTCGTACAATACGAAAACGTCATAACAATCATTCAAAAATTCTTGAAAATTCTGACAAATTTTTAAAACATTGTTGAAATTAAAAATAGATTAAAAGATGAATTAAATTTTATTAATAATTAATATATACAGGGTGTACCGAAAAAAGTGACCTCCAAATAATTTTTTAATAAAACCACATTATTTTTTAAAGAAACAATACGGAACAGTTATGACTATCACATATTCTGATGGTTTTAAAGTAGCCTTTTTTCGCGTCGATACAGAGACCCAAACGCGACTTGAAATTTTCGGCGAAAGGCCGCAGCTCTTTTGGGACATTCAAGCCCACTACCGGCGCAGCGATTTTTTTTTAAGTTTCCAAACTTTTGTGGGGCTTTGCACAGATCTTGGTCTTCAAAATGAACCATATGTTGCGGTACGTCGATTAGGGGCGGTAACTACGCAGAAGCGATGAAATCTGGAAAATGTGGGAAATGGGGTCCGGAGCGGCTTTCGCCTTGCGGGCCTCTGCAGACTCTTAATGCAACGTCCAATTCACATCGTCGACGTTTAACTGGGCTCAAACAAGTACTAAGAGTTCGAACATACCGCGGCGGAACAATTCGAGATTGATTTGGACGCCATAATCCACGAAAACACGGGAGTTGGTGCTGCTGGCGCAGATTCCGACCCAAACCATCACAAACCGCTGATTTTTTCAGTGTTCGATGATGGCCGACATGCTGGGAGCCTATGCTGACCAGCTCTTGCCGTTTTCAGGATTGTGCACTTGCTCCATGATAAACAGCTCTCGTCCACGGAGAAACGCGCGATGTCGGTTGCACGTTTTCCTAGCTCTTGTAACATAATTTTTTTCCTTTTCCTTTTACATTTAAACAAAAATATATTAAACTTGTTCGGATTTGCCCAAAAATTCACATGCACGTAGCATTTTGAATGGATAATCGATAAAAAAATGACAGAAAATACGATATTTAAAAAACTTTCGTGCTAGGACGCATACAATTTGGAGGTCACTTTTTTTGGTACACCCTGTAATAAAGATAAAAACAATATATCACTTTTTTGTAGACACGACATTTGCAACATAAAATTATTTTGAACCATTATTGGTTTTTTTTTCAATTTGCCCTTGCACTAGTAAATTTATCAGTGTTTTTTAATTAACTTGTTAAATTTATTAATGCACTTTTAAATCGTTCTGGGCCATTTTAAATAAACTATTTCAACAGTTTCTTGTGCTTTAACACTTTTTATTAATGAAATTTTTCATTCTTTTCGCTATAAAATAATTCTTTGCACTTTTCAATTTGTCATCACATCTAATAAACGTCAAATTGAAAAATCAAAAAAAAAGCAATTTGTAGGTGGTCGTTTTTTATTGTCATACGGTAATTTGGTTAAAGAGCATTTTTTGATCGATGATTTCTTAGAAGAACATGAGTTTGATCTTACGATAATTTTTAGTATAAATAAACTGCTGAAAACCATTATATGCATGTTTAGAGTGTAAATACATGAATTGAAAATAGATATTCGAATAGTTTTAATTATGAATACCGTAGGTTAAAGAGTTAAAGACTGGTTGCGCAATTCTGCGAAAATATGATCGATTGGTGCAATTTCTCGAAATGATCAATTTACTCAGTTGCTCGAAATATGATCAAATTGTATGCTATGTATAAATTAGTACTACCGTGAATCCTACATTTGGTTTACATAAATATGATACTAATATGTTTTTGAATCTGCTTATTATCCTTTAGCAACTTCAAGATGTTGTCTCCCGTTTGAGTCAATTTACATAGCTGAATGATGACTCGGCTAAGCCATAGCGGCTTATCTTTAGCTGACAGCTAGCCGACCTCTTTGCTTTATCCCAAACCAAAAAAAAAACAGATCTAGCTTACTTGCCATTTCCCAAAAGCAACGCCCATTATATGTACATACAAACATTTTTTACCAGAAATCATTTTCAAGTTATTATTAAATCAGTGTGTTTTCCGAATATTTTAATTGAATTTTAATCAATATCAAAAAACATACATATTGTAGTTATAATACAATAATATTATAATAAAACAAACAATGAATTTATAAAATTATTTAATCATTTTCGAAAAATTGTGTCAAATGATGATTTTCGAGAAATTGCACATACATCAAAGACATATTTAGATTTTTTCAATAGTTTTTTAAATGTTTTAATTTTTTTTTAATTTTGAACTTTCGCCATTATCCTAAGCTATTTACTGTAAATTATACAATTGCGAGAGTTAGGTTAAAAAAATCTAAATATGTCTTTGATGCATGCGCAATTTCACGAAAATGATCATTTTTTCACGAAATCATTTTTAAAATCATCAATGATCATTTTTTCACGAAATTTCACGAAAATGATCAATGATCAAGTAATTTTATAAATTCATTTTTACCTAACTCTCGCAATTATATAATTTACAGTAAACAACTTAGGATAATGGCGAAAGTTCAAACATTTAAAAAAGTATTGAAAATTTCCAATGGCGTCGACGAAGCTCTCGATGATGAGAATAACTTACCGGACATTACATTGGCAAAGGCACAACTTGCTCTATTGCAACCCGGAGAATTTGCTGAGTTCAAATGTACAAATTGTGACGCACATTCGTCGATTGCATTTCGCCTACCCGGCCATCCTCAGTTTGCTTACATCGATGGTGATATTTACCTGCCGGTGTGCAAACCGAATAACGTTCGGTAATATTATAATAGTATTAAACACATTTTTGGGGATTACTGTATTTAAATGATATTTGCAAAAAAAAGATTTGAGAAGCGGAATGTTATATCTATATTTTGAAATATAAGCAGCCTTCCTCTTTTGTAGCCCTAAACTTTATTATAATGATAAATAAATTACCAGCAAAAATAATAACAAATTTAGTGAATCCAAAACGTTTGAACCAAAACAAAGCGACGTGTTTGTGGCTGGATATCCTAAATGTGGAAATACGTGGACTCAAAATATTTGTTGCCAGCTAATGAACATCGACCTGAATTCAACTGGTAAATTTTCATTTAAAAATGAAAGCATTAGTAAAATAAATATTTAAATTTATAAATGCTATATGTACATATATGTATGTATTCATGTTTTATCTAGTTTTACAAACTGGAAAAAAGCGTTCACAAAACAAAATTTTTCTTCAAAAATGCAAAAAACCACAATTTAAAAAAAGTATAAGCATGATTTTTTTCTTATTTCAAACATTGTTGCAATTCAGCATTATATGCGCGAAGCCCAATGATCGAGCAATTTGGCAACGATTTTGTCGATAACTTGCCAAATCCGCGTCTCTTCAAACTGCATCATGCCTATAATAAATGCGTAATGAATCCCAAAGCAAAATATGTGTACATTGCGCGTAACCCAAAGGATTGCCTTGTTAGTGGATACCATCACGTCCTCAATTTCAATATGTTCCAATTCTCGGACGGCGACTTCTCTACACATTTTGAATATTTTATAAACGGAATAGTACCGTACGGTGACTATTTCGACCATCTCTTATCCTGGCTTCCTCACATTAACGATAAAAACGTCCTGTTTTTAAAGTACGATTTTTTACTATGCCTATCAATTTATGTAGTAAATATGCAGTGTTAAATAATTTAGGTATGAAGAAATGTATGCAGATTTAAAAACGGCTGTATGTAAAATTGGCATCTTCTTGGATGGCCCCGCAGCAGAAATGGTCAGCGATCCGAACGGTTTAGAAAAAGTTGTCAATGAGAGCAAACTTAACTCTATGAAACAAAATCAAACTCGCTTTTTTCCAGCTTCCGAAATGTATGTTGAAATACATGATTTTTTTACATTAATGAAAATTTTGTGAAAATTATTATTTTTAACAAATTTGCGACAAAGATTTTAAAAGATGATTTTTCTAAAAGTGATCCAATGTTTTTCACAACGAAAAAAGTCGATGTCACCGATTTGGCTGAAATTTTACTAACAGTTATATTGATATTCAACTAAGAAAACCTGCAAAGCTCAGCGATTTAAAAAAATATATTAAAATACGTTGCCTTACTATCATCATAGTACGCTTAAAATTTAGGCGACAACTTACATTTATCCGAAAAGGTGGCAGCCGCGGCTGGAAAAAATATTTGACGCGCGAGCAAAGTGACCGCGTGGACGCGATATTTCACAAACGTTTGGCCGGCACGGAGGCATCGGATTGGTGGAAATCCGAAATGGCGTGGGACGATGTTAGCAACGAAACTTTAGTTGACAAACCAATATATGCAATCAAAACAAAAAAAGAATTTGCTCCAAGAGAGTCAAATCAAGCATAAAAACGGAATTTGTGATTCCTTACATTTTTTGCAGTTCGTTCGTCTTTGTATGTTGAAAAATTAAAGTCTTTAATAAATATTTTAATTTAAAGTTGTTGTATATGCTGATAACAAAAACCAAAAAAATGATGATTATTATTAAAAATACAGTCAAAAAACACAATTTTAAGTTTTTTAACTCATAAAAAATTGTTTTTCACGTAATGGAATCAAAATAATCGCATTTATATACAAAAATATACAAACTTAGATACTTGACATTGTTTTTCGGTTGCTCTTCAAGTCTATTTATTTACATAGTAACGTCAACCTTGATCATAACTAAAAAGATAAAAATTTATCAAAATTATTATAGTCATTTTTGAAAGAATTATTAAAGATTTTCTCTAAAATGACAAAACAATGTTTTGTTTTGATTCTAAAAAAATAAACAGATAAAAACACTTGACGTGATATTGGTATATAAAGACAAAATAATTCTCATTAATTTGAAAAATCAATCATATTCAACTGATTCTTTTGACTCAGTCGGGCTTTAAGAAATTATAGTTTATTATTTGTAATTATTTATTGTACCAAATATTTTTTAATCGTTTTTAAACATACATTACAAATTTTTATGTTTATCTTACACTTTCACTTTTTAGCAGTAATTTAATTATGAAAATTTACTTCGCTTTTGCGCTTATATTTGCAATTATTTTTTTCGTCAACGCCAACTTTTTCGGGAAAAATAGTGATGAGAAATTGACTACAACTAACGGCGGAAATAAGCACGAAAATTTAGTATCAGTCCCACCACTGCTATCGAAATTTGGTAACGGAGGACGGGCTGAGGAAGGAAGAAAGCCGGGACGTAATAAAGAAAGAAATTAAATGCATACATATAAAGAAAGTTTTTAGATTTTTTAATTTTTCAGCAAACTGGAAATAAATTACAATTGTAGAGTTTTGTCTGTTTTGTAAAAAAATATCTCTACTGTTTCCCACACATACAGTTTTTATGCATAGATATTATCATATCTTGTAACACAGCGAATAAACCAAATTTAAAAAATGTCGCAAATATTATTTTGATATGTATAATATGTATATTTAAAAAAATAGAAAAAGTAAAAAATAACGTTTTAATTTTCAAACGTGTTTAATACCTTACCTTGATACATTTTTATTTATAAATGTAAACTCTTATAAACATTTCAAAAATTAAACTGGCTCTCACTAGATACTGAAACAATTGAAAAAATACAACATAAATTATTAAAGAATTAGCTGTGGAGGCAATTTTTTGAAAAGCCTAAGCCGAAAACAAGCCAAAAAAATATGTAAAATTTTTATTTTACTGGGGTAAGTCAAACTGTAGAACTTAAAAAATTGCTGACTCTATCAACCTCCATAGTCAATTTGCTTTATTTACTTTTGGAAGCTGGTGGTTTATTATCTGGTTCCTTACTATTTGTAGGAATTGATTGCATCTCTAGCGGGCGGCCGACTTCCTAAATATTGCAGTTTGAAACAACTACATGTATTGACATTTCCTTTTTTCTGAAACTCTCAATTCTGAAACTGTCTAAACAAGCATTTCGTAAACACAAATAACCTCTTCGTAGTCCTTGAAAAGCATATTTTGGTGACGAATAAAAGACGCTCGTGCTCTTTTCAACACCGTATTTGGTGTTCCAGCTCTATGTACGGTGGAGTTTTGCGAAGACGGTGCCGTCGACGAGGGATTATCGTTATCATCGTCGTCGTTATTTTCTCTGCTACCAACGCAATTATTTTCAACATCAACCAACTCGTTTTCTGTTTCATCAGCTCTCCCAGTTATTTGATGATGTCTATGTGTTAAGCCGATTTGATCCGTTACTATGCCATTCAAATAACTGTAGTCCAACTGGTCTAGCCTCTTAATGTCAGAAGAAGTCGGTAATAGACCTACGTTTAATGATGTGCTACAAGCGGAAATATGAAATTCATACTCTTCGTCTTCATCCTCCTCTTCGTCGTCGTCGTAATCAGCTTCATCATCCTCTTCCTCCTCTTCCTGTTCGTCATCTGCTTCTTCTAAATCTTCCACATCAGCGTCATCTTCAATATCTTTAATTTCAGCCACAGGCGAAACAATTTGATCTCCTTCCGTAGAAGCTGTCTTGATTTTTAATGCCGCTCTTCTTCGTAACTCGGGAGCCAAAATGGACGTGGGTCTCGTGGAACCTATAGAATCTGCTTTGTTGTTAGGATCGGAGCTTCCACCATTTTCCGCTTGCACTTTTGGCACAGCCGCTGCTGAGGTGATGTTATAAGTAGAAGTCGTGACAACGATATTATCAATGTCGATGGCATCCGTAATTGACGTATACTCGTCATGACGACGACGCCTACGTATGCTGCTGCTATAACATAATTACGCATATTATAAATAGGGATTGAATATGTATAATAATAATAAATAATATTAATAAATAACTAGAATAACGACTCTTTGTATTTAGAATTTCTCTTTAAGTTGTCGTCGTCAAGTCAAACTACTGATTATAAAAAACGATAATTCACTTATTGTATAATATTATAATATAGATTAAGACATAGCTGGTAACAATTATTTCAGCGAACCTGCATTAAAACTAAATTTAAAATAATGATTGTTAAAAAAAGAAAAACCAACTTTTTCCTGTTTCTCATATTTCCATTATTGCTCGTTGTTGCCGCCGGATTTAACGAAATTAGGCTACCAAATAATCTATTTTGCCCGTCCGCCGACAGCATCGCGTTTGAAGCCGATTCGTTTCCTTAATTTACATTTGTATATTATACATAAATTTTTAACATTTAACCTTTTATAAGCTTTAAAACAATTTCCAAAATACCTCCAATTGTAGTGGTCCGTGCTCTACCACGTTGATGAACATTTGCATTTCCTGTGGAAGATGCTTGCATTAAAGGATAAAATACTGTCGTCTGTGAAGAACCATCGCTTCCTGTCATAAGGTCTGTGTTGGCTCTGCGTTTTTCCAACTAAATCATATATTTGAACTTATGTACAGGTATATTTTCTATTAAAAAATTACGTGTACCTGTCATCTACCATAACCAAATATTTTAATCAATATTTTAACCTGCGTCGACGTGCTGTTACGCGCAGTGTTTCTACGCCGAATCCTATCAGCCGCGTGTATAGACGTAGAAGGATCTTCGCTACATTGTAAAGAACTTTGGGCATCTAGTTCATTTAATTGTGCAGGCAAAATCCCACCAATTTTTTGGTTTTCATCAGCCGCAGACGTCGGCATATTTTGAGGTTCTTGAGCTGAAGGCATTATCGGATATTGCGTGGGTGGCGAGGACGCTGAAGAAATATTTTGCAACGACTGAATAATGCTTGGTAACGCCAGCGTAATCTGCCGCATACATTCCAGCATTTCGATCTTAATTTGCAATTATTTTTTATTTATTTAGGCATGATTTTGAATAATTGCTTAATATGTTGTATAATCAATTAAATTCTTTATGTACTTGTTTCGATTCCATTGTCTCCATTCGAGTCTCTATCTCATGTATATTGCCTTTGAGTTGCATTTCTTTGGATGTCAAATCATTTAGCCGTGTTAGTATAAGATCAGTTCTAAAAAATTATAGTAAAATTCCAAACTCTGCATCTTATAAATTATATTAATATTTTAAAACCTCTCCGCAGTTCTGTGCAAGCGTTCCTCGCTAGAGCGCGCCCGTTCAATTTCTTTATTTCGGGCCATATCTTCCATGCATTCTTCCTCGAAGTCATGGAGCTTCTCTACCTGATCTTCGCTGAGAAATAACTCTAAATGCATATGTGCAATTTTGATGACCACATTATGTTGAAACTAGTAAGAAAGTAAAATAAAATAACTCACTAAGTGAAAAGTCGAAAAGCGCAAGGCCATTATCACCCCTTCTGCATATAGTTCTGCTATGGTGGGTATTGGTCTGTGATGGATGAGCTCCGCCAGGTTGTTCTCGTTTCTTTGTTACGGTCTTTTTCGGCTTTACGCAACAACAACAGCAACAACGCGCAATTCGTCGAAAAATACATAAAAGTGAACGCCTAGAATGGCAACAACACTGACGATATCGCAAATACTTTGCGAACATAAACGCATGATAAACAGGTGTGAATGGTGGGGGAAGAAATGGTGTACCCTCATATTCCATCACTTGCCGATAGCGTTGAAATAGCCAAATTTGCTGTGAGATTTTGATCGTCTGCTCAAATATGTTGCTGAAACCCATATATTGATGTTTTTAAATTTAAAAAATAATAAAGACAAAGTTGTTGTAACAAAGTATTGAAAAAAAATTTTGAAATTATACTTGAAAATGGCAATTAGCATGCTAATCAGCAAAATATTGGCAATGAGTAAAAAAACAGTCATGAGAAGAGGTGGAATCCAATGACCAGGAACACAAGCATCACCCGAAGTGCTTCCATTTATTGGTATGTGACTCTCCATATGCTCATCCCAAGCTGTAAATCATTTGTTTAAAAAAGAATAGATTTTTGGTTTTTTTTAATATATATTTTTGTAGAAAGTTTTTATAAAATTAAGTATAATAAGTGTAGCTTGTAGAAAATGAAATGGTCAAATATTCAAAAGTTTTTTTTGCTGCCATTAAAAATAAAATAAATTTTCTTTGCTGTTTTAAATGTTCTACGACATTCTGAGTAGTTTTGAAGGCAAGTAAGAACAAATAAAATACCCTTTTTTCTGAAAATTATGCCTTGATCCTCCCTACGGTTTTTTGTAGATTTTCACCACTCAAAGCATAACAGCTTTTTTGCTCCCCCACTTTTTTATAGTTCTTTTTATGAGGATTTTATTCTCTACAAGAAAAACTTATTTATTTTTTATAGTTTCTACATACAGTACCAAAAATGTAAAAAATAGAACCAAAAAGAGTGGCTCTTAAAAAATAGCAAACCTTCATCACCACACACATCGATTTCATCGGCATACACTTCGCCGTAAAGCATGAAATATGGCTTGTAGAAAATATTTCTTACAAGAAGCCAATTCCATTCTTCATCGGGAAATGTTATTGATTGTCGCACTAGTCCAAATGCTAACAATGAAATGAGCAACATAACTACCATTGATGACATATTCATTACCTAACAGCATGTTATTGATTAAAACATCATTTTTGAAAAAAAATTATTATATTTTATTATCAAATTCATACCATTTTTGCAGCCATTGTAATATACGGACCAAAACGAGGGTGGACGCCAAGAAAATCCAATAATTTTATAGACCACAGCACTGAGTCAACAGCCAATATTACGCGTCCCACACTTTTTCTAAACAAAAATATTGAAAATAATGTCAATATTTCACCCTTATCAATCAACTTTATTTACCTTGTTGGAGGATAAACTCGGAAACCAAATCCAATCAGAAACCCGATAATAGCCACAGATGTTATAAAGTTCCAATAATTAGCAAAGAAATATTCTACTTTTTCTTTAAATTTCTTTGGTTCCGACATAAAAAACTAAACACCATTCAAGATTAAAAGCGTTAAAAACTGCATTTTTACAAGAAATGTTTTCCAATGCCAACTTACTTTGCGAATTGTTTCCATTCCGAATGTAATTACATAAGCTAACAAATACCATTCGACATATGTGGGATGTAGCGGTGTTCGAATTAATAGCACATAAGTTAGAGCTACAAGAAATGCAACAAAACTCAATGTCCAGGACCAGAATGTTGTGATTGGTGCGACGAAAAATTCGTACACTTTTCGGCGAAATTTTATTTGACGCTAAATATATTTATATACACTTGCTCTACACATTCAGGTTTTTTTATAATGTATAATTATTTAGTTTCTTATGTTAATTTTTAACTTATTCTGTTGAATTATTAAAATTCTACCTTTCTGCTGAATGATAAGGACGATGGTAAGGGAATTCCTTTTGGAAGAACAATAGATGGTTTTTTGGTAAAATATTCAAAGTCAATTGTGGGTTTCAATCCATTTCCTTTTTGCACCTCATTACGCTTGCTGGTTTGTATAAAACTTTCATTTATCGATGGTGAAGGAGTTGATTTTGTTGAAACTAAAAGCATGCAGATGAGGTGTGATTATACATGGTCATCAACAATGCGAATGTACTCTTGTTTTGCAACTCCTTTCGCAAGACAAACACGCCATTTTATTTCAAAATATATATTTTCTCACTGCTTATTCAACCGCCGTTTTCCATGTATTGTGTATTGAAATACATCTAGTTATAAAAACTTCAATACGAATATGTAGTTAAAAAATTTCAATACTTACATTTTGCAATAGCTGCCTTCGCCGATTTCGCAGATTCTTCGTCGTCTTCATCTGCACATCCCACGATAAAACACGGCGGAGTCGCTCTACCAATATTCACGGACTCTCCGTGAAAATTTTTTATTTTATGTGATTGATCAATTAGTACGTCTTGCTTGTTTTCAGTGCTAATTGGAAAATCATCTATCTGCTTAGAATCTACTGGCTTAGCTTTCAAATTATCATTTTCCACTCGATTATGTGAAAAGGAATTATTTGATAAAGAAGATATGGTGTTTGGAGATGAAACCGCGCCAATAATATTTGTAGCGCTCAGAGCCATTGCACCACCGACACCAGCAGAAAGAAAAGTGGGAGATGTTCCGCGAATATCGTTATTTTGATTATAATAATTGTTTTCGCACGATGTCGACAAATTTGATTTATCTAAAGATATACTTCCGATGAATATTAGGCTTAGCCTAAGTCGCGTTTAGCGGAGCCTATACGACATAAATGCAACTCAGAAAATAACTACATATTTATATGTACCTTTCACTTCAATCCCAGATCTGTTTGGAGTACTGGTTGTAGCAGGCATAACATTATTAGCATTTTGACTTCTATGATGTTTTCGCCGTTTGCTGTGGAACAACTAAATAATTCATATGTGTGTGATTGGGCTTATCTTTGCTAAGCCAATTTGATTTTAGGTCCAGTAGAATATACATTTCTATGTGGACCTATACTTTCTGAACCCGTCATAAGTATAATGTATTATAAATTCCGAAATGAACTGATATATCATTAATTACTTTAACTTCTATCGCATTAAAATATTCCTAAAATTGAATTTTTTTATCATACCGCTGCCAAATTTAATGACTGGACGCTAGTACTTGATCCGCGCCGTTTGACCGTATTGGCGCCGCCATCCGCTGATGCTAACGCAGCGCCAGATGTGCTCAGCGGATGCCGATGTTTGTCGGCGTGGGTTGAAGATAGCTCGTCCTCGCTTTCTGAATCGGAAGACGAGGATGAAGAAGATGACGATTCAGATGACGACGAAGATGATGAATAATTTATGTCTTGTTCATGTTCAGCGGCCGTTTGTGGTTGAAGCATCAACTCTTCACGCGACTTGAATTCAAGAAGAAAAATTGAGGGCGGAAAAATTATTCCCATAATCACTTTTAAATTTGAATTACTAAAATAAAATAATGTAGATAATAAAAAATTAGCTTTAAGAATGTTAAAAATACATACCTCCGAATACGTAAACCTCCGTGCCATAGATCAGCTAACAAGATTTGACAACTAAAAAAAAGCTATTGTTCAAAATAGTTTTCAAAAAACAAAATATTAAAACAACGGTTTAAAATTATACCAAGGATGAGCAAGAAATTGTTTATTGTTGACGATCACAGATAGAGAAAGACATGTTTCATATCCCCAATAAGTTAATTCGTAAGTGAGAAGTTGCAAAGTTTGAGCGTCGTCTTGCTTGTAGCAATGATCAAGGAGATCCAGTGATAAAAGTCGAAATTCCCTAAGTACATATGTATGTAATTGATTTTTTTAACAACTGCCAAATTAACTAAAAAATACATAAAAATTCATGTACTGTAAAAATCTGAATAATCGAAGTCGATCCTATTATTCACTAATTTTACTGTTTTCACTTTATAGCTTTCCATCCGAAATTAAAACGTACTCAGCGTATTTTTTTAACTCCTCACAAATCTCGACTTCCAAATAATCCTCAGCTGCTTCCTTCGATAAACTTTTATACAAACGACACGCGACCAATGCCTGAAATGTTGACATTTAGAGATCATTTTTCCCTCGCAAATAAATAATAAGCAAACATACCTTCGCCATCGCCTCCTCTCCGTGTTGCCACATACATAGAGCCATGTCGTGCCGTTTTGTGAGAACAGCCCAAATAAGCAAGTCGCTGAAAGGGTATTTAAAATCTCGTCTTTTTTCCTCTGCTTCGTAAAATAATTCTAAACAAATTATATGCAGAAAGATATAAACCTCAAAAAATTTCAAAATTAAGATTTCAAAATTAAAATTTCAAAATGTATACAAAAAATAAAATGTTCATATTATTTTATTTCGCTCACCATCTTCTACATCGATAACCGTTTCCTTGTTCTGTTGCAAGTTGGATCCCATTAAAGTTGATGGATTGATGAAATTCTACAACTTTTTATGTGTGTGTCGTAATAAAAATGTAATTGAATGTCGTAATAAAAGTGTAAGCTACTTACATCTCTTCGATAAGCAGATCTCCACAAGATATGGTTGCTGAGAGCGCGGCTACCAGAAATGGCAGGCAAGACGTGTGACGCTTCATTTTCAACGTGTAAAGAAGAATTATTTGGAGGAATTGATGGCACGTTCTGAGCAAAAGTCGAAGCAGTTCCATCATCAACGTGCGAATAACAGTCACCTACAGCGCTGCGCTGACAGGAAAGTTCTCGTTTTCTTCGCAAGACTTCCTATAACATTACCTTTTATCAATATAGATCTGTATTAATATAATAAATGTTTATTTATAATAACTATACTGTTACAAATTTTAATACTGTTACAAATATTTAACAATTACCTTGCACTTATTCCTGTATGACATATATCGGTGGCGAAATTCCGAAGATGTATAGTGAGATCGAAAACCGTTAGCCATCAGCTTTTCAACGGCCATTCCAATGTGTACCAATTTGTAATGATAACCGGGGCGTATTTTCACAACATCTCGTACAATATAATATAAAGTGTTTGGTGGTCCTTGATCCTGAATAACATGATTTTGTAAATTTCTTAAAAAAGATACCGTAATATAAAAAAGATACCGTGTTATATAATTCTTCCAATCTTCCAATAGTGAGAAAATCGTGCATACTTACGCCATTTTCCAACAAAAGGCGAACAAAATCAACTCTATTATGAATAAGTGCTTCTAGCATGGCATTGTGCAAGGATGCTTTTGGCCAATCCTAAATTATGTACACCATCGGTTTTTAAAAGTAAATTTGAAAAGTTAGATAATATTTTGAACCCATTGATAACTTATGTCAAAACATAATTGCATGTTTATCCTTAGTTACTCTTCAATAATCAATTTATTCTTCGTATAAACCTATTAATCAGAAATAATTTTGTAATTTTTAAAAGTTTATTACCTGTCCCATAACAAAGATGTCGGATCTTGCGATATCTACACGATTCCAGGCCAGTGCCAATGACAATTGCTCAGCCGGTGAAAGGTTTTGTCCTTTTAAAAGAGCTGTTAAAATTGCATAATCAACATCTTGCTTTTGGTTTTCACCCAATCGAAAAATCGTAATCTGCAATAGTAAATCATATATTAGGTAAGAAATTAAGTCAATATATGCTCTCATACCATATGTTTTTGTCGCACACACGCTAAAATGTCGAGAACGAGGCATTGTGCGTTACTTTTATCGTAAAAGAAAACAGCTTCAATTAAACGCAATAATTGTGGTCGAACTCCTTCGGGCAGATTTCTAAATAAATCTTTCATTTCTAGAACAGTTTTTCGTTATTTTTTGTTATACATATACATATTCAAATTATAAATATAGAAAAATTGTAATCTTCCTAAATAGAACAACGTATTCGTGTATGTACATGTGTAAACAAAAGATATACCGTGGATACTTTAAATACAGTTAATTTTTAAATACATCGTTATAAATTTTTCATTGGTCTCAATTTTTTGTAAGTATAATACTTAACAGTTTTTTCATAATTTTTTGTAGACTTTTTTTAAAGCAATTGATTCAGTGCGTATTGTTAAAAATACTTTGTAACACAAAAAGTATTTCTAAAATATTGACATATAATAAACTGGTGAGAGAGAAGAGAAATAAACAACTACATATGTATTTGAATACATACGTATTTGTAAGCATACTTAAAATGTTTTCTTATACATATATTACTGTACGTAAATATGACATGAGTTGAAGCTTTAATTTTATTTTTAATTTAATAAGCATGTAAAAACTTTATTAATAAAACTATTCGCTGTCATACGTAAAGATTACTAAATTGTAAGATAAAAACACATACAAAGTATACATATAAAATATATTTTGCGGTGTGCAAACAAATAAAACAACAAGAACATCAATGTAAATTAAGATTGACTTAGTATATGTAAGCGATAACCAACCATATATTTAAATTACTTTTTAAGCCTCATATTTTAATTAAAAAACAGAAAATAAAATAACCTCCATCGTGCAGTAAAATAGATAAGCCTTGATTTATCTCATTTTTAATCTTGAAAAAGTTTACTGCAAAAAAAAAATTTTCAAAAACAAAATAAATTAATTTCAAGCATTACAATATTTTTAAATTTAAATTAAATATTTGTATATTATGTTTGCTGTTTAAATACTCTAACAATATTATATGGTATTGACATATGATTTTTTGGCGCTTAAAGTACTGCAAAAATTATTATAGTTGAGTTACATTTGTTAACTTAAAATTTGAAGGTCTTATAAAAAATTTGAAAATTTAAATTTAAAAAATATAAAATAGTTTCATAGAACATTAAACATATAATATATTTAATTGTTTTATAATCAAGTAAAAATACTCATATGCTGAACACTTACGCATAAAAAAGTAGTAATTCGAATTTTTGATTAAAAAAATAAAAAAGCAAATTTTTTAAAGTATTTTTAAATTAAGTCCCAATTTTAAAACTAATTTTTAGATCAAATATATTTCTGAGAGCTTTGAAATCTCGAATGACGCAAAAATGGTTCCATTACATCAACTCTTTTTTATTAATTTTTTATAAAACTTTGAAGAAAAAAAACCTATAGCCCATTCATGTTTAGAAGAAACTCCTTTTAAATAGAACTTAAAAAATATTTAAAAATCGACAGCTTCTTGATTACTTATAACTAAAAGATTTTTTACATATGCAATAAATAATTACCCGTCTTCCTGTATGTATTGATGTGCGAATGCCAATAAATCCGACGCTCTGCCACTTCCGTCACACACCACAACTGGTACTTTGGGTATTCTAAAATTTTTAATACAAATTTACAAAAAAAGTATTCCAAAGTTCGACCAACACATATTTTAATTTATATACATATACTTTGTTTTTACTTGTGCTCTTTAAGTAGAAAAATCGTTTATGGAAATAAAAAGATTAATGATCAAAAAATCAACCTTGTCACATAGTCAAGAACCGTTCGAACAGTGCAAGTTCCGCCTTCCAAGACGACACAAACTACTGGTACTGAACGCCCACCACTACCAATCTTTTGTTTTTCCGCAATATAAGATTCCAAGCGACGTCTTAATATTATGTCTGCTCCGTATCTGAAACAACAAATAATAACTGATAAATTTAATAAATATTTAATAAAAAATTGTGAGATATTTATAATTTTTACAAAAAAAATTCGATAACCTTCCAATTGTGCCATTATCGACTAGCAAAAAGAAAGAACTTCGGTTATTCAAGACCGCAAAGCGTCCTTTTGGTGGAAAGCTGTGTGGATGGTATGAAACTACTTTATCCTTAATTTAAAGTTATGAAACATTCAAGTATATTAAAAAAAACATTTTATCCATTATAAAGAGCCTACCCTTCCCACCAAATCTTCCCGCTTTCGCAATAACCCCCATGGCGCAATACCAACGGTAACAATTTTTGATCTACTTTTTGAAGAACTAATGGCGCCTTCTAACGCAGCTGCGACGTGCCGCACCACACCGGCATTAATGCCGGTCGTAAAGATCCATGCCCCCGTCGTCCGTGCAGCCTTCAAAAGACCCTTTCGGAAAACCCTAGCGAGTTTGGGCTGCAGACTAAATTTAAAAAAAACATATTACTGCACATAATTTTTTGCAACTTAAGGTTTGAAGAAAATCTAACTCAAAATTAGTAATTCCTCCGTGTACAGTAATAATCAATTTTGGCGGCGATATTTGCCAGACGTGTTCAAATAACGACATTATATTCACTGGATCTGTATCAAAATTTAAACGTAAATATTGTGCTTTGAACGGATGGGGTCCTCCTAAAAATTACGGATTATTGTAGAATAACATTTGAAAAATGAGCATAACAATTTTATTTATGTTTTAGAAGTATTGTAATTTATGTTTTAGAAGTAGTTTATTTATCATTGATGCTATTGAAAATGAGCAAATGAGCACACCTTGAAATTCAATTGTTCCATACGAGTCGGTTGGTAAAACCAACGTATGGCGAGAAATTGCCCATTTTTCAGCATGACTGTGATCTTTACTTCTCGTATCGTATGGATTGTAAGAAGATAACGCTGAGGCCGTGTGTGTCCCACGAATTCTACCACAACCGCATCTAAACCGTTTTGATTTTATTGTGAAACAAAAAAAATTCTTACTTATTCGCATCTTTACTCGATGCAATAAAAACTGCGCATTCTCGTTTACAGAACGTCTCATCAATCCAAGCATGTTGGATAGACTAAAATAAAAATTGTTTTATATAATTTGCAGAAAAATGTAAATTCTATTTTTTTAATTCATGTAAAAAAATTACAGATCCGCCGCTAATATTCCGTACTCGTGCTAATCTATCAACTTTTTCTCGATTGTCTAGCGCTCTTTGAGAAATATTATAATATGGAAATTCCTGTTTTGTGCCATTCTTTTCAGGTTGGATTTGTTCGTTCACCGAACAAAAAGAAGTGGCGTTGCTTTGTTTAGTTTGTTGTTGTTTGTTTACATCGTAATGTCTGTCACAATTAACCAGCGCGTCGAGATCTCCTTCAGATTTCCGTGGTGATATATTTTCCGTCATAGTCACCATTTCACGCCAATCATTGCAATGAACGTGCCGTGGCGGAGCATTTACACCCCCATTTTGATGTCGACTTCTCTTTCTTCTCAAAACAACCGTACGGCAGTCACCGTCACTACCTATAGCAAGTTGGTATTTTTAGTTTTGTGAAATCATCCCAAATGCATATAGTAATTTATATTTTTAAATAAATACATATGACAATCTTAAATATGGGAAAAATTAAAACACAATTTTAAAGCCAAAAAATAATAACCTGACAAATTCCGTCTTCGACGATGACGTTTAATAATTGCTGTCGATGAACGTCTCCGTCTATGCGGCATTTTTCGAATAATGGCTTCGTTCGGTGAGGACAAAAGGTTTGCATCACTTCCATCAAATAACTCATGACTGGTCCGCTCGTGTTGTGACGGAATTACGTTTGTAAAGTCGGTTGACGTTTTCTTTTTGAAAAGCTTAGCGCGTTGTGCAGGAATTGCATTTGTAAAAGAAAGAAAACTTTTTAGCTGTTTGGGCTCATCCTTTCGAATAGTTCCCTCATCAGCACTTCGTCGATCAAAATTTTTGCTATTTGGAGCGACTTTTCGAACGCCATAGCTATCCTTAAAAATATTATTTTTTACCAAGTCAAAAATTTTTTATAAAGATGTAATATTATTGCTGAACCTTAAAAATCTTTATAAGTATAAAAATTTTTCAACTTGTAACCAGTAACAAACAAACCTTGAGTTCGACCATGATTTCTTCAGTGAGCCTGTGAGAATTTCTCTGGAATGATCAACTTAAGAATGTCAGAAATGGTTGCGAAGATCCAACTTCCTACTACAAAAGGTATAAAAAATACATATACCAATTGTATATTTAAAAAAATAAGTACTCCAAAAGTAAGACTTTTAAACTGAATTGTTTTGACGCATTTGTAACGATGGTAGAAAGGCGGATATGTGGAAAAAATTAAAAAAGCAAGTAAGAAACGCACCAAAAATTACACTTATGTAGTATTTTGCTAAGTAAAATCAACTCGTATCATCATCAAAAGTAGTAGATTTTTTATACATATGCAGAAGAAATCTTACCCAATTAAATGCAAATTATTTTAATTATCCAGGGGTATCTAAGCGATCATCCACCCTTGAGCAAATTACGCGTCGTTCGTTATTCGTAATTGCAAAGTATTGTTTTTGAAAGTCGACAAACATTCAAACGCCGATTCCAAATAAATTTCGACTAATATTGTCGCTTCTTCCTCTATCTATACTTATGGAAAAAAATTAAAATGATTGAGTCAAACAATTCAACAAAAGTATTACAAGTTCACAAGACGCAGCCCAAAAATGTTCAATTCAGGAATTGCAAACTTGACCAAACAAAATATTAAAATGTTTTTATTGTTAGCAAAACTTTTTAATAACTTGAAAAAATAGCAAATAATTTAAAGCATACTTTAAAGTTGTACAAAAAGTATTAATATTTCTTTAATATTGGCAAAGATCCAAGCACATTTCTCCAATGAAAATTGGTCAAACCAAACCTCGTTCAAAAGAAAAAAATTTCAATTTCCGTTCGTCTCACAATGTGAATTACATGTATATATGTACATACTTTTATCATACGACAAAGTTACTTTGATTGATTATATTTTAAATAAAATAAAGATGGCATAACTTTTTTTATTGGAATAAAACTAATCAAAATTGAAATCAAATACTTTTTTAGTATTTATAATTTGATCTTAATTTTGTTAAAATAATGATACCAAAAAATCTATGTTAACAATATTTTTAACAACTATTTTGTTTAAATACAACAAATGAAATGAACAAAAGTTTTTCTTCTTGTACTCCTATCAAAATAAATCAAAATTGTTGAAAAGTTAAATTTGAATGATACGAGCGTTTTATTACAAAGAAATCGATTATCTATGTAAACAACCTTTGGAAAAGAAAATATACAAGAAAGCAATATAAAGGCTCCCTACATTTTCATATTTTCAAAAATATACAAAATAGCATTGAACTAAAGTATTTACACGAACTAAAGTATTACATGTGCTTGATTTTAAAAGCGGCATAACACAAAAATAAAATACAAATTGTGTTTTACATATTTTATAGATTGGCTGATAAGAAAAATTGGACATCATAAATTATATTAATAATCATCATACAGCTTAAATGATAATCAATCAATTGTTGATAACTAATTGAAAGTTTAAAATTTGCAATAAAATTTCATTAAAATTGCTACATATACATATTCTAAATTTATACATTAATGTGCACTTTTATTGTAACTTATAATGCTGAGCAAAAGTTTTGCGCAAAACGCATAAACTATTACAATACATATTGTGGCTTTTGTGGAATTTGGTACAATAATATAATATTTTCCACAGCTAAGAAGCAAAAAATTTGAATTTGGTTCTTATATACACATGTATAAATTAGTGTATAAAGCAAGTACGAAAAAACATAAATCATGTAGATATGCTTATCTAATAAATTATCTAATCGATTAACGATCTCAAAGAAGACATTGTACAGACAAAGCAAATAAACATTGCTTTATTTTAGCTGTAATATAATGATATGTTAATAAAAATAAGTATTATAAAAATATAATAGAAGAAGATCACTAAATCAGTAACAACATTCTCAGCTTTTCGTTAGCTATTTTATTGTTACAAATATGATAAATGTACAAAATAAATTTCTGGTTTTAATTTTAATTGAATTTTGTTTTAAAATTTTAACTTAAAAATTTTCCATTTTTTGGAGAATTGAATTTCATTTTAAAAAAGTGTAAATTCCAGTACATAATGCCAAAATAATCGTTTTGAGAGATTTCAAACTCTCTACATGGTACAAAAATATTACTAAACTCCATTGTTTTTCAAAATTTCGTTGATCTTCGAATTTATGAAAAAAAATTTTTGAGATTAAATTTTTTGTAAAACTACATATCTTGTTCTGATTAAAAGAACGGTTGCCAAAAATTCATTCAAATATTTAAACATATTTTTTATATTATTTTTCAACAAAAGTTATTTTGCAAGTGCATTATTTTTTTTTGCAATTGGTAAGCATTTTGTAATCTCAAATATCAAATGCCAGCCAGCGCAATTGCCGAGCTGTTTCAGGTTGCTTTTCCTTATAACATATATTTCAGCATAAATTAAGAAATTTTGATATAAATATGTTCAGTGTTATTATCATGTAGAAAAATGTTAGATTTTATAATAATTTTTTGAACAAACATATAAAATATATTATATTTTTAACACCTTTGTTTTGGTGGATATACCGTGCTTAGAAGAATTCGGCTATGAAAAAAATTTAGAGAAGAAAACAAGCCGCTTAGTGAGCAATGGAATAAAATTCGCAATATGTATACTTTTTCTTTTTTTGTTTGCCTGTTCTTAAACATTACGCCACGAAATTGTAAATATACTGGCGCACACGTAAGTTGTCTTGGGTGGAATTGGACACCATCATTGTTAGGCGAATTCGTTTTCTGAAAAAGATATTAGCAATTTTACCATTTTAGCTTTTTCTTGCGGATTTTTTGTATAATTTTTAAACATTTTACTTTTTAGAAAGTGGGAAGTTACTACATTGTACTGCATTGTAACAAACATATGGTCCAATTATTATATTTAACTGTTTCAAATTATGTTCGAAAAATGTTATACTATATTTATATTTTAATCAATGTTGGTTTATATTGTATAAAAAACTGTAGTTTACGCATCACATGTGAATGCATGAAATGTATGTATGCACATTTCACTTGTTCGCTCATATGTATGATTAAACTCAGTCTCTTTTTTTAACAACGTTGTTCCATTTGCCTTTTTTTTATTCTCTGCTTTTTCATTAGAATATGTAATGGATGGATTGCATGCGAAATCAGAGAAAAAACATGAGGCGAGGAGAATATGCTAAACAGTTTGATAGGAGCGAAAATAGTGATTATTAAGAAAGAATAATTTTCGTGGAAATGGCCACAAGAAGTTAGTTTAAAAAGGAAAAGACGGACGAATGTAATATCCGAAAATGTTCAGGATAATAGCTGAGTAACGTAAAAAATGTATTGGGAAAAACCCGATATGGCGCGCTAAAAACCCGTGTGGAATTAGAGAGCGGAATTTATTTCGCAGCCAGTGTTTAAGGAAAAATTATTGAGTGAAAGCGAAATGGCAAAGCGTATGTACGTATGTGCATACATATGATGTTTTATATATTGCTACATTCACTTTTCTATGCAAAGCTAAAAACTTTTTTATTTTATGTGCACTGTGTGTACGTCCCTTTAATAATTTGCAATCAATTTTTATAAAACACTGAGAATAGCTGCCGGCTTTCTTTTATTTTTTGTCATATTTCGTTTGTTCACTTTTTGCTTATTCTATGAGTCACATCTCCAAATCATTTAAAAAAAGATAGGTTTATGTTATTGGATGGGTTTGCATATGTAAGGAAATTTTAATATTGTTATTTGTTTAAAAATATATTTTAATATTTCTAATGCAAAATTCAAATATTTTATGCAATAGCAATCTATGTATAATATAATTATGTACCTGTATACGTATACAGAGAACGTCAAATGGTCTTAAATCTTAATTTTTAAGACATTTTTAAGCATTTTTTGGTCTTAAAATTGCTTAAAAAATTCAAATGTTAAGCACTGCTTAATTTGAATTTTTAAGCAGAATTGCTTAAATCAAGGCGCGAGATTGAAAATAGCATTCGAATGGTCCATTTTTGAGTCAAACAGAAAAATTTCAATTTTTTGTTGAAAATTTACTCACGTGGTTCTTTCAATGCGCTGATCTTGAAAATCAAATTAGTTTTTTAATTCATTACTGAATTTAAGTCAATTTTTTGTTTTTCA
>SAUE01000179.1:23350-35891 GCA_009724625.1 Deladenus siricidicola
CACACACACACACACACACACACACACACACACACACACACACACACACACACACACACATACATACACACATACACAAACACACACATACACACACATACACACATGTACACACACATACAAACACACACACGCGCGCGCACACACACACACACACACACACACACACACGCACCTAGGTGTGAGTCGAAAATGAATTTATTTCCAGCGCATCCATTTCGGAAACGATCAATTCAGCCTCATACTCGACGGCGCGCTGCTGCGCCAAGCGCCTCGCGCCGCGCATCAGCTAGCCGCGTATGTGTACACGCTGTTCTGCGCGGGCGCCATCAACATTCTGCCGGTGATGTTCTACTTTCGCTATACGCTGATGTGCAAGGGGCGTGCGCCAACGCATACCGTAATCACCCAAATTACCGTAGTGCCGATGCTCTACGCGGCCGTCGAAGCCGCGCTGCTTCTGCGCGCGTCCGCGCACAATGAGGCGCAAACACGCGCGCTATGCGCCCAACTTCACAGAGACAATTGTTTAGTGGCGCATATTGTAAGAATTTTTAAATAATTTTTTCTTTTTATTTATTTTTTTCTCTCTCTCTACAAAAACTGCTGCAATTTATGTTACTTTGTAGTGATTGAAAAAGGTTCATAAAAAAAAGTTTACGCATGAATGTACTTGGTTTATGTGAAAAAAAGTAGCTTTTAGCAAAAAGAAGCAATTCACAAATATAATACAATTGTTAAACTTTTTAGACGAATTTGTACTTGATATCGTTTTTGGCTTTACTCTTTGTGGGCATTAGCGTACTGTATGCGGTTATGTTAGCTTGCGCGTGGGCGATCTACCTTAACATGAAGTCGGCGATCGTCTGCTCGGGCGCAGATTTGAAATTGCACACAAAAACCATAAAACTGCAAAAGCAAATGAATCGGATACTCGTGGCACAGGTGAGAGAGATGCTGGACGCAGTCAGGCAATATATTTTAGAAAGATAGTGAAAAAGAGAGGGAAAGAGAGAAAGAGACAGAGAGAGACAGAAAGAGAGAGAGGCAGACAGAGAGGGACAGAGAGAGAGGGACAGAGAGAGAGAGTGAGTGAGAGAGAGAGAGAGAGAGAGTAAAAGATAACATAGTGAGAGCAGTTACACATTTGCAAATATATTATAATAAAATTTTCAGATGATCATGCCGCTATTCACGGCAATTCTGCCCACGGTGACACTTATTGTTTTTTCCGCGTTTCACCTCGACATTCCCGGCGTGGGCATGATTCTGGCGATGGCATACGCGTGGGTGCCGCTGATCAATCCAATCACCACAATCTGTTTCGTCTACAACTTTAGGCGGCGATTTTTTCTGCTTTTTTGCGTCAGCCAGCTACGGCCTTCGACCATAGCGACGCAAAAGAGCACATTGAACTTCTACAGTCATAACAAATAAAACATTTCATTACAAAATTGCGAAACAAATGGATTCGAAAGTTCAATGGTTAAATTTTTTGTATTTTGTATAAAGCATAAAACAAATCTTGAATTGGAGTGGGCGTGGGGAATTAAAATATGTTAATGCTTTTGTTGTTTTTGTGCATTCTTTGACATTTTCGTTACGCTGGGGGTGGCGTGTAGTGATCCCCCTCCCCACCAACGGTGCACCCCCGAAATGCAGAAACGGCGAAATGCAGAATCACGAAATGCAGAATATCATTGAAAAGAAGGTGACATTTGAAATACAAGGAAGAAAAGCCTAAGGCACAAGCTACGTGTACTACAAGACTCAGCTAAGGCTTAGCCTAAGCCTAATGACTTGCCACGCGACTTGCCTAATCGCCGAAGGCTCAGCCTAAGCCTAAGGCTCAAGCTCCGCATAGTACAAGACTATTTATTGAGTTACAGTTGACAATTTTCTTCACATAGGGACATCCCCGATTTTTCATGAGACACATGAGATGTAAAATGAGATTGAATAAATATTCTTTTCAATGATATTCTGCATTTCGGGGGGACACGCCACCAACACCTGTTGGGGCGCAACTGTCCGAGCCGCAAATGTGGGCGCACGCATTGAAAAAAAAACTATGCAAAAAAGCCTTGGCATACATATGCTTATGTCAGACATACATACGTACGTATATGCATGTAGATACCATCGTCACGAATGTCATATCTGTATATGCGAAAACATTCTTTTCTCATTTTCCCAGTCGACCAAAAAAAAACATGGGAAAATACTACATAAATCCAAAAAAAAACAACCAAATATATTCCAAAATTAAGCACTTCTCAAGTTTGCTTATCACACAGACATGGGGTTGCGCAATTTCTCGTCCTCGATAGTATGTATAATTTTTTTCATTTCGCATTCAATTCCCAAAATTTTTTTAAATTTTGTTCCCAATACACCAGGGGCCCAACCGGCTAGACACAAAATTGGTATAGATACACAATTATGCATGCTTTTTTCGCGCTAACGGATCAGCCAGCTACGGTCTTCGACCTCAGCGACGCAAAGGACCACAATTAATTGAACAACGACCGCCACAGCAAATAACACATTTAACTATAAAATTGCGAAATGAAGAAAAGAGCATTTTTGAGCGTGTTTTCGGCCTTTTGAAAATTGGAAGTTTATTAATTAAATTTTGTATTTGGCATAAAGCATAGAGCAAATACGCGCAATTCTTTACCGCAATTTAGAAAAAAAACTTTCTGAAAATAAAAATTATTAAAAAAAAAAACTAACTATGTGTGCAAAGTACACACACACACACAAGCACACACATATACATACATACATACATACATACATACATACACTCCCCTGTGGGGACCAGTGCTGTAACGTCTAGTCGACAAAAAGTGTAATCAGTGATTGGAAAAGTTTTATGAAAAAAGTTTATATCGTCAACTCGGTTGGTTCATGAACCAAAAATTCATGTTAAGGCGAACCTTTCAGAAGTTCATAAGAAGTTCATAAAAAAGTTTATGTTCACTTTTTTCGGGTTCATATTTCGAATTAAACGTGAACTTTTTTTGTGCTTTTGAAAAAAAAAGTTCTCAAAGATACGAAAACTTTTTTAATTTTTCCAAATATAATTTTTTTTGGCCAAAAATTGCGAAACATAAACGAATTTTTTCATGAAAAAATCCTTTTGTTTGGAAAATGAAAAAAGTTCTCGTGTCTTCGAGAACTTTTTCTTCGAAACATGAAAAAGGAAGAAAAAAATGTTTACATCAACTAATAAAATGAACCGCAAAAAAGTTCATGTTTATAAGGACCTACTGTACCCAACTGTAATATTCAATTGCCGGAATTGCAAATGAATGGAAAATTTTGAGAAATTGAGTGTGAGAAAATGAAAAAATACCAAAAAAATATTCAAAATATTTCATTTTTTTGCACCAAATTCACGAAATTTCGCCAGTTTTAGCCACATTATTGCTAGCGAAATATATTGTTTTCTTTGCTAATTTTTAATTTTTGATTTTTTAATTGGAAAATTTTTTTGTTTTTGTTATCGTCTGCGATATTATATTTATAAAATGTCGGCTTCTTTCTTCTCGCCTGAAAATGCCTCTAAAAATGGGTAAAATTTATATTATTTTCAGAAAAATATAAAAAATAAAATTTCTTAAAAAATGCGGTTACAATAATTGTGAGCGCAGTGGCAAATATACAAAATGCAATTTCGCATCATCACAATGTGCTCGTGCCGCACACCGAAGTAGCATACCGAGACAAAAATATTCTTTATTTTATTTTACACTCCAGATTTTCGAAACTTTTTCCATTTTCTAGATCAGTGTTTTGTACATATGTGCACGGAATGAAATTGATAAGCAATGCTGATCATTTCATCGCTATTGCTATGGTGTGATAGTCTAGCGGTTATCACGTCCGTTAGCCGGTGATGACGGAGGAGAGGCTGCTGGTTCGATTCCAGCTCATGTCATCCTTTCAATAAGTGATATTATAGATATCATTGTCTCTCATTTTCTACCCAGCCATTACAATATGAATACCGTAATTAGGGAATTGTATTGTTATCCAATAGAATTCCATATAAATATACAGTGTATAGGGTATATATTGGAATGTCGTTCTCATCTCAACTCGAACAATTGCACCACTACAATGAGATTCTCATCTTCGTCGTGTCGATGTGCGCGAATGTGGCGTTGTGCGCGCTGATTCTCACTGAGAAAAATGACACTTTGCGCGCGCACTCGCGCGTCCTCCTTCAGAATTGCGCGATCGACATGCTCTTCACGTTCGCTTGCTTTGTCACAGAATTTGTGAGAGATTGACTTATTGCCAGCAGATTTTTTTATGATTTTTTCATTCCATTAGAATTAGTTTGCCAGCAATGTGGTTGTGCTTTGCGTTCTGCCTCTTTTTTTTAAGGGGGGGGGGTACAAAAAAGCAGCTTATAAAGTATTTCTTTAAGAAGGTAAAATGCCATTTCCTTAGAAAGGAGAATTGACCCTGGTGGGAATCGAACGCACAACCATCACATGCCGGGCGACTACTCCACCAGTTGAGCTACGCGGACACCTATAGGCGGAGAACATAAATTACGTAAGATTGACTTGAAGTATTCATCCATCTCTAACCTTCAAATACCGCCTGCGGGTTATCACTACTTGATGCGGTGATCTTACTCTGATCGCCAAGTGCCACATATGTCTATCGAAACGGGAATTGACCCTGGCGGGAATCGAACGCACAACCATCACGTGCCTACGCGGACACCTCTAGGCGGAGAACATAATACTATTTATTTATCCCGCTCTAACATCATCGTTGCA
This sequence comes from Deladenus siricidicola, assembly GCA_009724625.1. Taxonomy (NCBI): domain Eukaryota; kingdom Metazoa; phylum Nematoda; class Chromadorea; order Rhabditida; family Sphaerulariidae; genus Deladenus; species Deladenus siricidicola. Next base: position 28,153 of record SAUE01000179.1, read on the forward strand.
TCGTTTTGAGTTTTCATTTTCAGCGCACCGATTTCGTGGACGGCTATTTCGTCGTCGCGCTCGACGGCGTGCTACTGCGCTACGCACCTCACCACGCCCACTACACCGCCGTGTTCGTGTACGCGCTGCTGTGTGGCAGCGCTATCAACATTCTGCCGGTGATGTTCTACTTTCGCTATGTGCTCGTGTGTAAGGGGCGTGCGCTCGGCCATACCGTACTCACCTACATTACCGTTGTGCCGATTCTCAGCGCGTCCGTCGAATCCGCGCTGCTCGTGTGGGCGTCGGCGCAAAATGACGCGCAGACGCGCGATCTGTGCGCCCAACTCGTCCAACGCGACGAGTGTTTAGCCGCGCATATTGTAAGAATTTTGAAAATGTATCTAGCTGTTTACTGTAAGTAATAATATATCATAATTATTAAGCAAATGTTTAGACAAGAGTGTATACGATATTGTTTCTGGCCTCAATCTTTCTGGCAATGAGCGCAATATACGCGGTGATGTTGGCTTGCGCGTGGGCGATCTACCGTAACATGAGGTTAGCGCTCATCTGCAACAACACAGGCGCTGACATGTCACAGCTCACAAAAAGCAGAAAACTGCAAAAACAGATGAACATGATACTCGTGGTACAGGTGAGAGATAGCGGACACACTCAGGCATCATACATATTGGAAGTAAAGCGTCAGATAGTTACACAGAGAGAGAAAGAGAGAGAGAGCGAGATGGAGAAAGAAAAAGAAATTGAGAGAGAGAAGAGAAAGAGAAAGTGAGAGAGAAAGAGAGCGAAAGAGAAAGAAAGAGAAAGAAAGAGAAAGAAAGAGAAAGAGAAAGAGAGAGATTATAATACATATGTTTTTAAATTTTCAGATGATTATGCCGCTATTCACAGCCATTTTTCCCACGTCGACAATCGTGGTGTTCACGGCGTTTCGCGTCGACATTCCGGGCGCCGGCGTGATTCTGGCGATGGCGTACGCGTGGGTGCCGCTGATCAATCCCATCACCACAATCTGTCTCGTCCACAATTTTAGGCGGCGATTTTTGCTGCTTTTTTCGTGCTTGTCGAGCCAGCAAAAGAGCAATCTCTCGAGCGTAACGCCGAAAATGAGCCTTACATTCTCGCAGCGCGCAATGAATAAGAGCAGCTTGTGCACGAAAACTGTCCGCGACAATCGAAGCCGCGCGGCACAAATGTGATCGTCAGCTGCGTCGCGCACCCGATCAACAACTAGCTATGTACCCGGTGGCGCAACAACAAAAAATTCCACGCCATAGCGCTGCTGGGAACGCAGCTAAAAGCGCAGTTAAAAACGTAGCAAAATTTTTGGTAAATATACAATTATAAACTTCAAAACAATAGTAAAAGAAAATTGTTGAACGTATCTTCACTGAAAATTGCACATTTTTAGCTGCGTTTTCAGCTTCGCCACCTTGTATACATAAAGTGTTTTCTATCTCTGCTAAATGTACATGAATGGTGCTTGGCGGTGATTGTTGAGGTGATTGTTGTCATCAACATACAGCTGTTGGCTTACATCAGACTGTGGAATGGCTTCATGTTTATGGGGTTAATTTTATTGCCTAAGTAAACATTGTGCGTAGAGTAGAAAATACCTTAAAAATAAATCGTTTTGCATTGTGCTTCAATATTTTTGATTGCAGGCGGCGAATGTTCGCGGTCGATTGCTTCACCGTATAGTCTCCACGCGGCAGCGTATACGCGCGGTCAACGCGCCTAACCAAAAAGAATCGTTTGCGCAAATTGAGGGAAAAAAAGTAAATCGCAATATTTGTTTGAAAATAAATTTGTGATGAAGAAAAATTTTGTTTAATTTTTATAATTTTTTTTCTAATTTTTCAATCAAATCCACCACCGGCAGGCAGCGCCTTCTTGTCGCGAGAAGCTGTTTCGCGAGTGCTTCACGTTCACTTTTCATTTATTTTGTTTGGAAACACTCAACCCCACCCAATCCATTTATTTTATGGTACATATTACTTGCTGCTTTCTGATCTTCTCTGAAAACGATGAGTTTTTTGAGGAAGGAAAATTAGTTTTTTGCAAAAGTTTACAGTTAATTTTTGTCGCATAAAAACCCACTCAAACATTTATTTAATAGAGAAAATTGTTTTTGGTTTGTACTCGTCGGCACATTCTCCTAACATTCTCCCCCCCCTGTCTCATTTTATTCGATTTTATTCGCCCGAATGTCAATAAAAAAATCGTAAATTGTTGCTTTTGAGAAGGTTTGTTTTTGGTTGGTTTGGTTTTGAACCGGAAATACTCCCAATCCTAAACCAATCCTCAATTATAATATATAATTATGTATACCACATGTGCATACATATGTATTATATGTACATGCATACTACAGCTGTATAGTGAGGAAAAGCGTTTGAGAGTTGGCAAAAAATTATTTATATATTTTATGCTTTTTGAGAAATTTTTTTGCAGGACATAAAAAAGTAGTGCAAAATCAATGTGAAAATGTCGCCAATTACTGCAAATTATACGAATTTTAAGCTGACTTTTTTCTAATTAAAAGACAAAATACACTTTATATTTTTCGTGGAGATCTCGCTTAGATAAACGACAACTAAAGCAACAACAAAGCGGCACTCACAAACACCAAATCAAAACCAACAAAAAGACCAACAACGCCTAGAAACAACAATTCATAAACAATTAATCAAAAACAATAAATCCGAAACAATCGTCAAAAACAACAAATTCAAAAACAACAAAGTCAACAAATCAGAAACAATAAAGCTCAGAATCAACAAATCAGAAATAAAATATCAGAAACGACAATCAGAAACAACAAATCAGAAACGACAGTTGGAAACAACAAATCAGAAACAACAAATAAGAAACCAAGTCAAAATCAACAAATCCGAAATGAATCCGTCTGAAACGACAGATTAGAATCAACAAAATCAAAGACAAAAATTCAAAAACAATAGTCAGAAACAACAAATTCAAAACGACAAACTAAAAACAACAAAGCTCAGAAACAACAAATCAATTATATAATTTTATACTAATAATTTTTACTTTTTTCTTTCTTTCTCATTCTCGAGGAAAAAAAACAAAAAACAAAGGGCGGCCAAAAGCAAAGCAAAGCAAAAAGTGAAAGAGAAAAAGAAAGAAAGAGAGAGAGAGAAAAACTTTTTCAAAAACACGCAAATATCAATCCATCTTTTGCTTTTGATAATTTTGCGGATGTTATCATTATCATTACCAACCTCACTTCTTCTCCAAAAATCATCAGGACAAAAACTCATTTCGGGCATTCACTCACTTACTCATCACACACACACACAAACACAAACTCAAACTCAAACCGATTTTTTTGTCTCGTTTTTGAGGTTTTCTTTTGTTTGTTACTTTTTTTCTTTCTTTTTGGGTTTTTTACATAATAAGTACTTAAACAAATTCGGAAAAGTTATGAGGAGATGTAAGCAAAAATGAATAATAGTCAATCAACGATTTTTGTTGTTTTTGTTTTGGTAATGTGTACATGCATATGTTGTTGTGGTGATATATGTTTCTTCCGATTACTAAAAAACAATATGATTTTTTAGTTTCTTTAAAATACTAGTTTTTTTTCAAATTATATTCAACTCATTTTTAATGTTAGAAAGATTTTTACATAATACGAAACGGATTTTTTTACTACTGATATTAAACTGATTTAATTATAAATTGGTTTAACTATACATATTAAACTGATTTTTTAATTAAACTTAATTTTTAACTTATTACTTAATTTTAAATTAAACTTAATTTAAGTTTTAATTATTAATAAGCATATATGTACAATATTATCATTGAAACCATAGCTAAATATAATAACTAAATAAAAAAAATTTACTTTTAATATCATTTTTGTCGGATCATTTGTTCATTTTTGTCTCTCGATTTTGTAAAATGCCATTGACCACAATTCAGGGGAGAGAAATGCAGCCCACCGTACACACAAACCTTTTCTTCTCCGCACAACCGCGACTACAGTCACGTGCGCTCTATCAGCCGAGTTTGCCGGCGCCGCACTCTCATTCACACTCTCAGCCACGTTCTCATCATTCCGGCCACTCGTCTTCATCGTCCTCGTCGTCGTGGGCACTATCATCATTATCATCATCATTATCATTGTCCCCATCCTCATCCTCATCCTCCCGACCATCATTCTCCTTAAACGATGTGGCCAATGACGCCGGCGGCGACGGCGGCGAAATGCTAATGGCGTCGGTGAACGTCGTGTGCGGGCTAGCATGCGCGCTGCTGGCGCTGGCAACGCTGAGCGTGGTGCCGGAGTGCGTGGGACGCGTGCGCAGCCAATTTCTCACGTTCCTCGTCACGCAAGTGCTCGTGCATTTGGCGTTTCTGTGCGTCGCCACCGTTTACATCACGTATTTATTTGGTAATTTGTGCAAATTTTGATTTTTAAAAATATTCGCTTGCAAATTATGATCATATTTGCATTTGCACATTTATATTTTTTAAATATTATCCACTTTCCAATAAATCCACTTTTTCAAAAGTTATATCTTTTCTTTATGGTACCAAAAACCTTGCAAAATTAATTCAAAAAATTCAAAAACAATTGCAAATTTGCTAGTTTGTAAGTGGAACTTTGCAAGATTGAAAGACTGCAAATTGCCAGAATTGCAAGATTGAAAATTTGTGTAGCGTCGAATAGCGCGGCGGCGACGACGTTCGCGGAGGATGTTTCCAGCGATTTTGCGGGCTATTTTTCGATATTTTGTGTGTCGACGAGCGCGTCACTCCAACTTTTCTCCTCCATTCAACGCTACATCAGCGTCATATGGCCGAATTTGTAGTAAGTATTTGTAGTAGCTTTTTGAAAATAAACACACACACACATACACATGCATACATACAACATAAACACACACACATATGCACGCATACAACACACATGCATACATATATTCGTGCATACCTACATACAAACACACATACATACATACAAACATACATATGCATACACTCAAACACACAAATACACATACATATGTACACATACATACATACACACATTGCATACGTACATACATACAAAGATTTTTTTATTTTAAAAATGTGCAAATTTTTATATTGTGCAAATTTTAGTTCGCAAATTTGCACAAAGCGAATTAGTTTTCTGATCATACTTGGCTCATTTCTGTTCGGCGTTAATTGTGTTGTTGGCCACTACGGTGATAAACGGTAAGTCTAGCACTTTCATACATATATACATACATACATACATACATATATATGTATGTACTATTTCGTACAACATGACACATCCGTACGTATTCGATCTTTATATGTACAGTAGAACAATATTCCATAAAAAATGTTCAAAACCTACGAACACTTCTTACAGAACTCTACACTACAACGTCGGCGCGCTACGGTGGCTGTTCAGCGACCACTACGACGGTGACGTGAACATTTTCGCTACCGTAGCCTGCTTTGTGCTGGTATCGCTGTGCCTCGTCTCGCTGACGCAAATCGCTTTCGAAGTGTATGTGGTTGTTATCGTTGTTTATTTACTGTAAAAAACCAACGTCTTGCCTTTGTAGCAGGTAGTAATCAGAGGACTTTGGTACTGTTGGGTAGTAGTGTTACTGTATGTCTTACAACCTGCTATTTCCTTTATTGTTGTACAGTATATAAAGGATACAGTACACATATACAGTCAAACATACTAGCTAAAAAGTAAGGGCGCAGCCTTCCCCCCCCCCTCCCCCACTCCCTGCTACACAGCCGCTAAATTAAGATGACTTGATTTTGTGGTAATCGGTTCGGGGGAACGACATTTGCGGATTTCGGAAAAATGATTTTTTTAATTAATAATTTATTGGACAAACAGGTACAATAAGTACACTTACGCAGCCATTTCCATACATAACAAAACAACAACAAAGCAATGATAATTAACAATTGGTTCAATTCGGTCAAAAACAAATAATTATGGGTCAACAAAAGATTATTCGAAGACCATCTCCTCTCCATACGCCTGGGTTTGGGGGATTCCCGCTTTTAAAAGTTTCTTAGCAAAAAGGTCAGAGTTATAATATTACTGAGAATGATATTATCGAAAAACTAAAAATAATTGAAAATGTTGCTTTTGTTTTTTAATAATAAAATTTTCTGAAAAAAAGATAGAAAGAAGTTGAGCATTCCATGCCATTCGACGCAGAATGAAATTCTGCGCGGAATAGATTATTTAAGCTTCTAAAATATTTTCATGTCCCATCAAAAAATTGGTTAAACTTCAAAATCCGCAAATGTCGGTGCGCCAATCGGTTCTTTCTTACTTCCCTGTCTTCTCTCCCTTGAACTTACTCTCTGACAGTCTTTCTCTTAAGCTTAATGCTCAAAGGCTATTTTCGCGAACGATAAATGTACCGTAATCATGAATGAATGGCAAAAACAATTTATTTATTTTTTCTAAATATTTATTGTACATTGCAGATTTCCGGCGAAAAAGCACGCGCACTTCGCCTTCGGGCGCTATTTGCGGCTGCGGGAGGCGTGTACGGTGGCGCCGTACTTGCTGACGGACGTCGCCTACTTCCTTCTACTCGCCTACTGTAGCCAGCGCGCAATACCGTCACAACGCTCCGCACTTCGCCAAGTAGACTTTTTGCGCGCGCGCAATTACTTCGACGGCGTCGTTCAGACTTTTGCGCTTGGCGTGCTGCCCACGCTGAACGCCCTCATCAACTACGATACGCTAAGAAAAGTGAGGGCATTTTTTGGTTTTAGCAACTTGTTATTTAATTTGCAAATTGTCAATTAATTTGCAAATTGTCAATTAATTTGCAAATTGTCGATTAATTTGCAAATTGTCAAGTAATTTGCAAATTGTCAATTAATTTACAAATTGTCAATTAATTTGCAAATTGTCGATTAATTTGCAAATTGTCAAGTAATTTGCAAATTGTCAATTTATTTGCAAATTGTCAATTTATTTGCAAATTGACGTTATGCGACTAATACATATTAGTACACATGCTGCTTTAGGCGCTTCGCTTTCGTATAATGTTGACGCTTGGCAGCTCGCCGTCCGGCGGCCAGACTTTTCTCCTTCCCACCAACAGCAACAGCAACAGCAACAGCAGCAGCAGCAGTAGCAACAACAGCAACAACAACAACAAGAACAATAATAACAACAGCAGCGGCAGCAGTAGCAAGAACAACAAAACCAACGGTAACAGTACCAGCAACAACAGCAGTAACAGCAACAGCAACAACAACATCGACAACAACAACAACACCAACATCAACAACAACAACACGACCAGCGGCCGCAAATTCACCGGTATCCCCATATTCAACGGCGGGCGCCATACCATTTCGCATGGCGGCGGCGGCGGGAGCGGCTTGCGCGCCGCAAACTACGGCGGTGTTTGACTGAATTTACGGGTGTGATTCGACATAGAAAGCGAATGTGACAAATATAACCAACAGTAATCGTGACTAGCTGCTCTTTAAATGCAATTTTTGCTTTCGCAAACTCCGCTTACCATTTCCAAATAAATCGAAGGCCTAGAATAGAGAAGAGTGAGAGAGAAAAAACAGAAAGAAAACATATCGAAAGCAAAAGAAAAAACGAGAGAGAGAACTACCATCAGACTTAGAGTAAAAAGAAAGAAAGAAAGAAAGAAAGAAAGAAAGAAAGAAAGAAAGAAAGAAAGAAAGAAAGAAAGAAAGAAAGA
>SAUE01000179.1:94142-104387 GCA_009724625.1 Deladenus siricidicola
ATTTTTTGGTCGAGTAGTTTTTGAGATATGGCCATTCAAAGTTGACCTTGAGTCAAAAAGTGCGATTTTCTTCAAAATGCCATAAAAAAATTCTGAGTTAACGAAATAAAATCGCATTAATAAAAATAATAAAAAACTGCGTCTGAAAAAGACAATTAGAGATTTTCAAAGTGCGGCAACCATCGCCATATAAGCTAGTATATCATGAAAAAAGCAAAATTCCTGTCTATCAGAGAAGCTACTTTTATATTTTTTGGCGTTATGACGTTATCATATAAAAAGTAATTCAAAGCTAAATTATATAATAATAGTGTTTTGTTCGTACTATCCAAATTATTTTACAGAATGACGAAATTTTGAAAATTACGGTAGCTACGATTTTTTAAAATTTCGGCGATTTTCGTGTACTCCCGCAAAGAAATGTACCCAAAATTTTAATTTTTTTAAATTTCTATAGCTGTAAAAAATTCTCCTCATTGAGATGGATTCTGCAACGTTTTTTTGTTAAATTTATTAAGAAAAGTATTGATTTTTATTTAAAAATTGTTTTATTATATGTTAAAGGCCAGATAAACATTGCCATGGGGGGGGGGGTAACTGGGTGGTCTGAGTCCGAAAGAATTTTTGATATTCGGATAACGCGTCTCGATGAGGAAATTTTTTTACATATATTAATAAATTACGGTAGACGGCGAGGAAAGTGAGTTAAAAATTCGGATTCGCCGTGCTGCATTACCTCGGGAGGCAATTGGCTCAAAATGCATTATACGTCAATTCCTCTTTTTGAAAATTACGGTAGCTACGATTTTTTGACATTTCATCGATTTTCGGGTACCCCCGCAAAGAAATATAACCGACGTTACAGTACTGAGAAGAATTGACGTATAATGCATTTGAGGTAATGCGGCACGGGGAATCCGAATTTTTCACTCACTTTCCTCGCCGGCTACCGTAATTTATTAATATATGTAAAAAAATTTCCTCATCGTGAAGCGTTATCCGAATGTCAAAAATTCTTTCGGACTCAGCCCACCCAGTTAGCCCCCCCTCCGTGGCAGTGTTTAGCGGGCTTTTAACATATTTATAATAAAACCATTTTTAAATAAAATCAATCCATTTTTTAAATAAATTTAACAAAAAAAGACGTAGCAGAATCCCTCAAGTTGAATCTTTGAATTTTCTGACATAATTTGTATAGTATGCCAAACACAAATAGTTCCATCTGAAAGTTAAAAAACTGTACAATTTAGCTTTGGATAACATACATATTATAACGCCATAACGCTAAAAAATGTAAAAGTAGACTAGTAATTCATGTGCCATTCGACGCGTCTCAATGAGGAGAATTTTTTTACAGTTATAGAAATTTTTTTACAGTTATAAAAAAAATTAAAATTTTGGGTACATTTCTTTGCGGGAGTACCCGAAAATCGCCGATATTTCAAAAAAACGTAGCTACCGTAATTTTCAAAATTTCGTCATTCTGTAAAATAATTTGAATAGTACGAACAAAACACTATTATTATTTAATTTAGCTTTGAATTACTTTTTATATGATAACGTCATAACGCCAAAAAATATAAAAGTAGCTTCTCCGATAGACAGGAATTTTGCTTTTTTCATGATATACTAGCTTATATGGCGATGGTTGCCGCACTTTAAAAATCTCTAATTGTCTTTTTCAGACGTAGTTTTTTATGCTCTTTCTAATGAAACAATAATTAGAGTGTAGGCGATTCTGAAAAATGGGTTTTTCCGCTGTTTCCTCTCGGCGACCCCTTAATCAAAAAGTTTTTGGCGTCTATTAGGTAGCAAAACTTTTTTTGGATTTTTTTAACATATACATCTGATTTTTTTAACATATACATCTATTTTAACATATACATAAGAGCTTTTGAAGGCGCGTCGAATGGCACAAAAGCGATTTTTTATGGCATTTTGAAGAAAATCGCACTGTTTGACTCAAGGTAAACTTTGAATGGCTATATCTCAAGAACTACTCGACCAAAAAAATCAGTCGAATCGGTGACATCAACTTTTTTCGTTGTGAAAACCATTGGACCACTTTTAGAAAAATCGTCTTTTAATAATTTTTAAAATTTTATCAAAGATACCATGTTTATAGTGCCAACGCCTTCGACATTTTACAAATCATCGCCTCCGGATGGGTGACAACAGGTTTTTACCCAACACACGTACATGAGGTTTTTTTTGTAAATTTATTATTTTGGACCGAAAGTCAGGTGGACAAAAATCAGCAAAAATCAGGCATCTTCCCTATAATCTTAGATCCCTGAACAGTTATTTAGTTCGAAAGCATGGTTTTGTGTATTACAGTTGCATTTGACTAACAACTTTTAGGATGAAAATGCAGCACTCAATTTGCACTAACGTTGCACTGAAAGTTCAAAAAAATTCATAAAATGACGGCAAAGAAGAAGAAAGGAGAAAATCTGTTTATTCACTTTGCACTGATCAAATATTAATTTTTAAATCAAATTTTCACTAACTGATTTTTTTTGTATTTAGATATAAAATGTGACTTTGTTTGTTATTATAGTTAATCTGAACAATAAACCTTATGCGGTTGTGGTAGATCAACGTTTTTTTAATTCAGAACACGCTTTATTTTTATTTTTTAGCATTTTCTAATTCAAAGTTTTTTCTTCTGATAGTTTTTATGCAAATATTTGCTATGTATTATATATGTTATTATATTTTTTTAAACTTTAAATAAGAAGGTGCTATGTCATTTCCTAAAAAATCTCAGATGGAGCGATTCCTAAAAAACCTCAGTGCGTCATTTCCTAAAAAACCTCAAATTTTTAAAAAGTTACCTTAAAAATCGAATATGAATTTTAAGTTAGAGTTGTTGTTATTTATTTTTTCAAATATGTTTGCTTTTTCAATCCTTTTCAAATACATTTATATAATTTTTCTCAAAATTCAAATTTTATAATTTTTAGACATACATACACATGTATGTATGTATATGTATTTATTTTTATGTATATGTATTTATTTTTTATTCATAAATAAAATATGCGGGAAGCATTTTCAAAATTCAATTATATTTTCAATATTTTTCTTTATAATAATTTATAATCACTTTTTTTTATAATTATAATTAATTATATTGTAGCCAAAGGCATTTGTTAGTGCCCCGATCTTATGATCATTTGGGTCTTAATGAAAATTTTTAATTTAAATAAATATGTGTAAAAAATTATAAAATTTTGATCGAAATATCTTATAATTTTATTGTCAATGAAATAAAATTATTTAGTGTTTTTTAGTTGTAACTTTGAGTATAAAAAATCATACTATTATTAAACTCATTTATTATTCTTTTCATAGCCACTGTCCAAACATGGCGCGAAATACTTTATCGTATTTTCGTACATATCTGATAAAAAAAACTTATAATTTAAATTAATGGCAGAAATTCAAAACACGGCTAATAAATCAAAAAAATGTTTTGTTTTGTAATTTATGAAAATTTCGATTAGAATTTGATTGTTATTATTATATTTAATTATTTAAATTTGATTTGAAATTCTGAATCTGTCCGCACAAACGTGTATTCATCTCGCATTATTTTGTCTCTTTCATCTAATACAGCACTCATTACCATGTTGTCACTTACCCACATTTTACTAAATTTGCACTCAGATATACATATATCTGTGCAAAATACGCCTGCACCGAAACATCGCCCACAATCTTTATAAAAATTCTCTTAGTTTATTAATTTCTTCATTTCGATATAATGTACATATTCACCAAGTGCATTTGGTCAATCCTTTCTTCGAAACTTATATACTGCAAGTTTTTATCTGTTTTGTGTTATTGTTTTATCATTATGTATGCGAATGACCATGCTGATATTCAGTCTGCATAAATGATTGTTTCTATTCCTTCGCTTTATATTAATAATTACTACAGCATCAGAAAACGGCAATATCATAATAAAAGTTTTATTATTCCACATTAACCACTCAAAAATATTTCAGCTCCCCTTTTATGTAGATAGGAAATAGCGACGAGGGTTTTTCAAAAAATTCTAATAAATCTTGTATTGTTTTAGAAAAATGATATTACGTTATATCAGTCGCTTCTCTAGACTCTCCACTTACGTATCGTTTCTAATTTTTTGGACAAGTTTTAGTTCTCGCTGTCTTCTTATAGCGTGTTGTAGCATCTTCTTTTTGCATTACTTCAACCGTCTGCATCCTTGAAATGCCAAAAATACTACAGATGATCATGAAAGGCGATGTTTATTAATAAAATATTCTACCGCTTTCTATTTATCACAAAAGTAGAGAGAGGGTCTTCCTCAAAATTGTTTTTGATTTTTTTGCATTTGGTTATATATTTGCAATATCCGCACTAATTTCAAATACACATAATTTGCACACATCCAAGAAATCGCCAGAATTATTTTGCAAAAATTAGGTTGCTGTAATTTTTCAATTTTTCGTTATTGCAATTTTTAGTATTTGGGTACATTTGAATTTTTGAATGAATGTTGTTGTTGAAATATGTGTACATTGGCGTATTTTGATCAATTAAGAAATGAGCAGATATCACCAATAGATTTTATTATAATTATCAACATTTCATCGTGAATAAGTTTGTTCATTAAAAAAATAAAATGACTAAAGAAAGTATTCATCAAAGCAAATTTTTAAGAGAGAATAGCTTATACATTTTAAGATTTCTAATAAATTTTGTATATTGTTATATGTATATATAATTAAAAAATTATTCGATTATTTTGTTTGATGCTATGTAAATATTATTTGTGGTATATTGTATAAAAATATTTATTCCTAAAGGCGGATTAGGGGAAAAATAGGGGAAAAGGGTGTTAGGGGAAAAATAGGGAAATGGAAACGGAAAATACAGATTTTTTTCAAATACATTTTTTGATTCCGAACACTAAATTTTTAATATCAACCATGCTTCATTTATGCGAAATTTTCCGGAAAATGGTCTATTTTCGTAAAATGGAAAATGGAAAATTTTAGGCCTAAAAAGCGGAAAATCGGAAAATGTAAAATGGAAACGGAAAATTTTACCACCCCCGTCCAGCTAATAAGATTTTTTGATGCTAAGTTTTTCGCTATCAAAAATCCACCAATTTTATAACAATTTTAAATACTTAATAATGGTTAAAAAATTTAGAAAATCGATTTCCAAATTTTGATATTTGAAATGGGTGCCGCTCAACCCGAAGATGGAAACGTTTCCAGTAACGCGCACACTTTAGCGGCGGGAGCCGCTGCAATAGTATCTATGCATTGTCCGGCTGAAGACGCAGAGGAAATTCGGGGCAAAATTGCTCCCAATTACATGGAAATTTTGGATATATCTCAACCGAGTACCGCGAAACATAAAACAAGCAAAATGGCAAGTCATGAAGTTGAATCAAAATCGAATGCAATGGATTTCACCATGCGTTTGGCGCCAACTGGCAACGAAAATTACCAGAAAACGTTAGAGAAGAAAAAATACAACAGTGAACTGCATAAAGACATTGCAAAAGAACGGCGTTTAAAGTGGCTGAACACTATCAAGTTGATTTTGATTGGTGTTGCTCTTACGTGTATTACGAACTTCCCCAGCGCATTTATGCATACTTCGGTAATTTTTTTGATCTGGATGTAAATTGAATTTAGCAATCATGAAGTTGCATTCTCCAAGTTGTATACACTGTGATCTATCTTTAACTATTAAAATTGAATAAATGCGCTTTAGGAATTAGGAGACACAAATTTATGCATTTTTTAATAAAAATAGTTAATTTTTCTGAGTACATGTCAGCGGAAAATTTTTTTTAGGTAAACACAGCTGTAGATGAATTAAACATTTATCTGAAAGAGTCGTACATTGTACGAGGCGATCCTTTAAAAACCGATACACATTTCGCGCTTCTTCGCTCTGTAATCAACAGCTGCTGGTACGCTGGACAAGTGGTTGGCGCGCTTTTCTCTCCGTATCTGACTGACAAATATGGCAGAAAACGTAAGTTTATCAATTAAAAAAACATTTCAATGAAATTTAAAAATAATTATTTAAGACATAAAGCCTGAGAAAATGTGAGTTTTGGATATGGTCTTTGATTTGGCTGAATTTAGAGAAAAGGGTCATTGTCTAAGGGTCACTAGACAAAGTCTAGAACTGATTTTAAATTTTCAAGAAAAAAATCGATACTGTAGTGCAAAATCTCAATTATGCATTTTTGACTTATTTTTTTTAAACTCAATAAAATCGCAGAACGCTCCAGTCAAAACGTCTTTGACATTATTCAGCATGTATTGGGTAGAGGAATAAATTCGTTCGGTTTTTTTCAAAGAGCTTTATTTAAATAAATTTTTTTTGGCAAAGTGTATATATGCTTTCGATAGCGCGTTTTCTGCTCTACAAAACTGTGGTTGTAGATTTTTCTAAAAATTTAATTTTTTCTTATTTTCAGGCTTAGAAATGAAATATCCAGGAGGCAAGAATTAGCATTTTCGACAACTGCTTTCCTTCATGGAGCATAAAAAACTGCCGAAACCACTCGAGACTTGATTTTTGAACTTCGGAAACCATTTTTGTGCGGTAGATACGCCTAAGACACATTCTCAATACACGCGGCGTATGTCCTGAGCGGTTTTGGCAGTTTTTTATGCTCCGTGAAGGAAAGCAGTTGTCGAAAATGCTAATTCTTGCCTCCTGGATATTTCATTTCTAAGCTTGAAAAATAATAAAAAATTAAATTATTAAAAAAAACTAAGAAAACAGATTTGTAGAACAGAAAACGCGCTATCGAAAGTATATATACAGTGTATAAGTGTAATATATACACTTTGCCAAAAAAACAAATTTATTTAAATAAAGCTCTTTGAACTTATTCCTCAACCCAATATATGTATAATAATAAAAATAAAATAAGAATTGGTTCGTTTAAATTTTTTTGTAAAATTTTTAGGTTTTTCGTTTTTTTGTACAGAAGATGGCCGATGCCGCAAACTAGATTAACATAAAAAATATAGAATGAAATTCTGCACAAAACTTTTTTTTATAATATCGCACGTTTTTTGATAAAAAATTCTGATAAAAAACTAAATCAGATTTTGATTGAGATTCTATTGAGATTTTGGACTACAGTAGTCCGGTCGTCTTAAAGCGCACTGTGGTGTGGTCGGATTGAAAAACTTTTCAAAAAATTTTAAAGTGGCAGGTCATTCAGTTCTAGAGATAACAATTTCAGAAAATCAATTACAAAACCGCAACCATCAAAACTCGTTTTCTCAGATCTTGCGTCTTAAAATACCTTAAAATACGTCTTAAAATACTTAAAATACATATACTTAGATTTAAGTTTCCTCAGTTTAATTCTGTAAGTTTAGTGTTGAGCATGCGTTTGCGTAGCTTGGTTTCTTATCCTTGAGTATTGCAACTAAAAAACTTTTTAGGTTTTTCATCACCAAATGATGGAAATATTGGGTATTGTACCAATCGCCACGAAACCTATGCATAAATATATAGTCAAATACATTTTATTTTTAATAACAAGTTAATCTTATCTCTGTTTTAATTTCCAAAACGAAATTTGAAAAGTTGAGTTTTAGGTATATTTTTAATTTTAGCAGCTTATTTGCTATCCACGGCAATGATGACATTCGCGTGTGCATTTCAAATGATTTCAACTTTGTTTCCATATCCGGAATTTCTCATTTTTGGTCGTGTTTTAGCATCTATATTCTCACCCATGAGTGACACCGTCGCTATTCTATATCTACAGGTAAATATAGTATATTGGCAAAAGTGAATTTGTGACAAAACACAACAAAACATAAATGTACATAAGATTAACTAACTCTATGTAAAAAAAGTGCGAGCAGTAATATGATTTACTTATACCCGCACACTTCCAGCCTCTTGCCTAAGATAGCTGAAAAATAAATTGATTTGGCGTAATATAATTTTTTGCTTTTCGTGTTGAATTTATTTTGATAAATTTAAATTGGAATATTCCTTATTAAAACAGGAAATATCTCCACCAAAGCTACGTGGAGCGTTGAGCTCTTTGTTTGCAACCGGATATTGCGCCATGGGATTACTGGGAATGATTCTCGGCACCCGGCCAGTATTTGGCCATTCGTTGACTCTTTTATTTTCCGTGCCCGTGATTCCCGGAATTATTTCAATATTATTTCTGATGTGGCTTCCAGAGACACCTAAGTTTTTGTTAATTACCAAGTAAGTTTTTATAATTGCTTATTATAATATGATATTATAATGCAAAAAATTAAATTTTTATTGGCATATATATATATATATATATATATATATATATATATATATATATATATATATATATATAAATATATNTTTTGGTGGTCGCGCAAAATCGTTTTTTGTGGGTTACTTTAAAGTTTCGGAGTTACTTAATGTCATCTTCTAATGATATTCTTTGCTTAGAAATTCTCGCAAGGAAGCACTGAGATCGCTAAATTTTTTCCAAGGTGGAATGCCGTCGAACAAAGAAGAAATTTTGGATTCATATGAACAAGAATCAAAAAACGAAATCAAAGAAAACGCCACAATTTTGGTTTGTTCTTTTAAAAAAATGTATTAAAAAACAGTTATGTTTATTATTTTCATAGTCTTTCATTATTCTGGTAAGTTTGGCATCAAATTTGAATTTGCAAGTGGGCAAATTTCTTCACGAAGTATTTGTTGGTAGTTCACTAATTTTATTTTTAGAAATAATTTCTTCGTTCAGTACAAATATTCTTAAAATGTTTCCAAATTGATTCATCTCAATTGAAACAAAGGTTTGTCTTCTACTCCCGTCGACATATTCGATTCACACCGGTGACTTCCAATGCCAGTTTTGATTTTGATCGTAGTCATGAGAGGGAGTGAATGGCGACGATTCACGGCTTTTTTCATCGACGATTATAATTTAGGATTAATAATTTTATTGTTGTTCGTCGATTTTACTTTCTTCGTTAACACGGTTAAAAACAACACGTGAAAAATAATATGTTTCAATAACACAGACATTTGAAATGCTATTGTTTGTATGTTGTTAAATAAGGAGCTTCTTTACATTTCTCGACGTCTTTAAATTTTCATTAATTATTTGTAGTCATATACTGCAAATCTTATTATACATATTAGCATTTATAAAAACATATTTTGTGTTATTTTGCATTATTCAATTTATTTTAGAGCCTCTTGCGTGTCTCCCATCTCAGACGTGCATTGGTACTTTCTTTTGTCGTCATGATTCCAACGCTCAGTTTTTACCCCATTTTACAGAATTCAACTCACTTCTTTCAGCGTATAAATTTTGAAAAGTAAGTTTTTTTACTTAAAAGAGAAATAGGATAATTGGATAATTCTAATATATGTATATATAAATTTAAGAAATTTTGCGCAATACTCGTCGTCTGTCATGATGGCCCTGTTGACAATGTGCTGCATAATTGCTGCCTTTCTGCTGGAAAGATTTCAACGAAGAACATTAGTGCTCTTTTTTGGCACTGGCTCAATGTTATCACTGATAGCGTTTGCAGTTTGCGCTACTTTTTCCAAATACTCGGAGATTCTAAAATACGGCGCAATTTCTGGTCTGTTTGGCTATGTTATTTGCTACGGGTAAGTAAATACTATTTAACTTAATACTGTCTACATATTTTAATACTGTTTATGTCGTTATTTTAAATTTTTTGTTTTAAAGACATATGCGTAAAAAGCAAACGTCTCAATGTTTACATTTATGACTTAAAATCTTTTTTTAATTTAGATTGGCAATTGGGCCAATTTCATATTTTCTCGCACCTGAACTCGTCCCTCTGCAAAACCGGTCAAGCATGTTTTGCGTTTGCTTCAGCATTACTAGCGTTTTTATTGTACTCACTAACTTTGCCACCGTTCCACTTTATGAGGTATTTTTACGGCACACCGACATTTGAGGACGGACATTTGCGGACCCGACATTTGCGGACGACATTTGCGGACGACATTTGCGGACCCGACATTTGCGGACGACATTTGCGGACGAAATAATAGCAATTTTTTTTTTATATTTTCAAAATTTTTTCAATTTTTCAAAAATTTAAAATTTTTTTAACTTTTTCCACTTTGTTCATTGATTGCTTAATCTGGTTCTTTCGGGTTATCGGACCCCAAAAAAAATTTTTTTTATGGTTTTTTTAGGTTTTCCGGAACGGAGAATTCGAATTT
>SAUE01000180.1:3181-13888 GCA_009724625.1 Deladenus siricidicola
CCCCCCCCCCCCCCCCCTCGTTGCTATCCGCTCTAACCGACCCGATTACCAACCCGAAATGTGCTCCGCAACATCGAGTTCATCGTGTAATCATCGTACATTCGCGACTGAATGCCCTCGAGTTGAGCCACATTCGACTCGACGTCGGCGAGCTTCGTTTTGTCGTCCGCATTGTGTTCCGCCTTGAACATGGCATCGGCGGACAGCTTCTGGTTGAAGCTTCGATCCACAGGCGCCAAATTGTTCAGCTCGCCGGAATCAAATCGCTTCTCTTGTCGTCGGAGCCCTTCGACCATTTCATAGTCGAAGTTCTGTAAGCAAAAAATTCGGAATAAAATTCCTTCACATAAAACAAAATTATTAAAAAACGAAAATATAAGAGTTATTGCTTATCATAATTTTCTTCATTGAGTTTGAAAAATAACAACTTTTTGTAGGCTTAGAAACCCTTAACAGAAGCGGCTAAGTCCATTCCGCATTATCGGCTGTCTTAAAAGAAATGAAAAGCGGACATTGCAAAAGCTTGTACCGGAATATAAATATAAAGTACATAACCCAAATATAAACATACTTTCGGATCTGTACGGATGGTAAAATAATTGCTACACAAATGACATTTCATTCGAAATTCATATAGTGGAGTCGTATAATACATTCCAACTTTCTTCTTCTCCGCATTATATCGCACACCCATTCCAATGTGATTATTGCAGCCGAGGCACCAGACATTAAACGGCATTTCAAACCTCAAAGAATCGGCGTATTTCAAATAGGGACGAATACATGTATTATTTACATTATTATTTTAAAACATGAATTTTCATTTTATAAAGAACCCAAAAAGTTTTTTTAATATTTTTAAATAAAAAATTATTTGAAAGCTTTTTGTTACCTGATCACCAATATGCCCTCATTGATCTTCTTGGCGCGTTCGCGGAGAGCATGAGTGCCGTGATACTTGTTCAGGCTGTTGTGCACTTTGTAGTTGAAGTCCGGCGGATAATAGAAATTCTGACCCTTGCGCTCGCCCATTATGTTCTGTTCTGGCAACGATAATTAACAAAATAACACTAAATACAAAGAAAATTATTTTTTAAATTGTAAATTTCGTTATTTTAAATAAAAATTAAAAAAAAGTTAGCCTAAAAATCTAACACCTCAATCATGTGTGTAAGTATGAATAATTTCAAAAAATATCCTGCACGTTATTTGACAATAAAACCTTTTCGATTTGATATTTCGCTTATTTAATTTTATATTTATTCATTCACCAAAACTAATGAAATACATACAACAATACAAATCGATGTGGAAAAGAATGCCGAGATAAAAAAGCACATGACAAATGCAAGAAGAAGTGACCCTAACAATCGTGTGAAGTCTCCTCTATCTATAGGTCATAAAATCTTCAGGCAATTCTATATTGATGGAGTCCTTATTGATAAATGAGAATTAACACAAAATAACCAAATGAAGAGAAATTAAATCGAGACATTTTTGTTAGCTCCGCCCTGCAAATTATTAAGGACATCAAAAAATATTGGAAAGACAACAATCAAAAATCGGAAGCAATGTTAATTAGAGAGTAAGTAAGTGACTAATAACGACAATATCGAAGTGAGAAAAACGGGCACTTCTTCAGCTTCCCCCTCACCGTTACAAGTCAAAAATTTTTTTTTGAATACTTCGATAATTTTTTGGGTTACCTGTAGTAACGTTTTGGAGAGAAAAATGTGTTAGGGACTTCTAATGAACATTTGGTCAATGCGAGTAAAACTAAAAAAGTACCGAAAGACGAATTGGCTCAATTGATAAATAAAATTACAACATATTTCATGCAATATTTCCAAAAAAAATCTTGACAATTTCATTAATGAAATCACTTATTTTTCACTAAAATGGAAAAATCCTATAATGACTAAGTTCAGCTAAACCTAAGCTTCCATAATTTTTTTGTCAATCGAACCATTACATTTTTTATCACTGCAAAACTAGTGCTGAAAAATGAACATTCAAAAAATTGGAATGCGTTTTCATCCCAAAAGGATTACATTTTTGAATTGAAGACATCCGGTTTAAAAAATTCAAGTGCCAGCACCGACGCAAAACTGAATCGAGAATTACAATAATGAGGTAAGAAAAATGGATGGATTAAGGTAAAAGCGAGACCGCACTTTCAGCGACAAAATTTCGTTAATTAATTGGTCTTTGGTTTGGAATTCGCAAGCGCGTGCAATTGGTGTTGTAGCTCTGAAAATACATTATTACAGCATTTGTTTTAAAATCTCTAAAAAATTATTCACATTAAATATATTTAAAAAATTATAAGATCTCCACTATAATTCTGTAAAAAAATTCGAGTTGAGCTGCAAATGATAAACAGATTGGGTAAGAGACTCAACAAAAGATCTCTAAAAAATTATTCACATTATATTTAAAAAAGTTTAACAAAAAATAATTATAAGATCTCCAAGTTAAGACACATGAAGTTTTTTTTACAGAATTAAGCTGCAAATGCTATGGGCGAAGATATACGATAAAAAATAGATTGGGGACTCGACATTAGGCTTTTCAAATTTTTGCTAATTGTGTCTCGTCAGGTATGGAGTTTCAAAATTAATACTAAATACACGCATTATAATAATACATATCACACTTCAATGACAAGGAGGGGGGGGGTACAAATTTTTTTTTCTAATTTTTGACCCTCGTGCGGCGCGACGGGGAGGGGAGGTCCGACCCCTCCCTTAAGTATAATAGATATTGTATTTAAAATCAATGCTTAGCGAAAGCTAAATTTTTCATCCCAAAAAAATTAAATTAAAAAAAATTAAAAAAACGTTTTCTTTTCGCCATTAAATTAATAAAAATATGAGCGCTTCAAATGCACATAGATTTAGAAAAAGAGCTACCTTTGGCGTTTTCGATTTGTATTCTCAATTTCTTCTCCTGCAGCTTGACAACCGCCAACTCCGCCTCGTAGCATTCCTGGTCGTGACGCGCCTTCGTCTCGAGATACTTGAATTTGGCGGCCTGGTAGGCGCCATCGGTCAGCAAATTGACATCGAAATTGTCGCTAGCTTTCGCCTTCGAGTGCGCGGACGAGGTCTTGCCACGCTTTTTCGTGGTCGAATCGGTGGTGGTAGCTGCCGGAGAAGTAGGATTTGAGCGTGAAATTTTCACCTCCTTCGGCTCATTACTTTGATGAGAGCCCGCAGAAGTGGATGGCAACGAAAACTCTGAAATATTTTAAACTTAAATAGCCGAAAAAGTTGTGAAATATCAAATTTTTAGTAAAATAATATTGTTTTTTAAATGAATATAAAAATATAAAAAAGCGCCAAAACTTAGATAGAACAAACCTAGACAATTTTTCATTTTTCCAACATTTTTGTTAGAATTGTGTAGATATTATTAATATTATTAAATTAGTTGAACGCCAGAACAAATTCTGGCGTTCAACTTTATTTATTTTTGTATTTTATGTTTAAAAAATTTCCTAACATTTTCTATCAAATAATTTAAGAGGAGGGGAGGCTAAGCAATACCTTCATTATTGGAGCGGCGTGTTCGCTTGGGCGAAGAGAGTGGCGTCTTGATCGGAGAAGCATTGCGCGACTTTGGCGTTATCGACGAACCACTCTTCCGTTTGGGACCACCGCCGCTGGGCGGTGTGCCAATCTTCAAATGAGCGCTAGCCGAGCGACGCTCCTCGAATTCGTCGACTAGACGCTTGTCAAGAACATTGCGAGCCGGTTCCCAAGTACTTTGCCTGAAAATTGTTGGCTGAAGATTTCGTCAAACAAAATAATAAACCGGTAAACTTACTTCACGGACCATCCCTTCCACTTCACCAGATATTCCTGCTTGCCCTACAAAAATCCACATTCATCAAAAAAATATCAGTTAAAAACAATAATTGAAGAAAAAAAGTCCAACAATATGTAATTTAAAACATTTAAACAATAAAAAACCTATGGGAAAAACATCCCCATGAGGAAAAGTAAAAATTCGAATTGCATAAATTTTTTTTCAGCTAAACTCAAGGGTTTTCAGCTAAACCCCACAAAAAATTGCTGGCGACACCGCTGCAGCAGTTCGCGTAACAAACAAAAAAATTACCTGACCTTAATCTTTGATCCGGTTAGTTTTAGCTCAAAAAATGAACGAATCCTCCGGTCATGTCAGAATTACTTTTGCCCGGTCATGAAAACACCGATAAAGGACATTTTACACCGATCGTTTTCAAAGCCAATCAATTATTTCACCACACAATGTCCCCAATAATCAGAAAAAGAGAAGAGAAACGAACCGCGCGAGTCCTCTCGTCCAGAAGACGCTCCGCGCTGTAAATCTCGTCACCGTCCAAGGCATCCATCACGAAATACTAGGTAAATCGATGCAAAAAATTATGTAAAATTTCCGAAAAACCGATAAATATGTCCGACACGCTACGTAACGTGTGCCCACCGTTTGCACACATTCAAATATAAATGAAATTTATTCCTCTTCAAACAACAAAACAAGTATGGTACATGCAAAAAATTAAACAACATCAATATTCTCACCGAAAAGTTGCTTCCTTCCTCCTCCCCCCCCAAATTCCGCCTTTTTCTCCTGGACTTCTTTCTTAGACGTGTCTTTACGGCAATTCTTTACGCCATACACGGCACACAACATCGACCTTGCCTTGATTGAATAATACCCACCCACCCAAACAAAACACGCTAGATAGCAAAAAGAAGTGCAAAATGTATATAGCCGATCGTCAAATTTGGAGTTTTTTCTGCAAATAAAAATGATAAAAAAATTGAAATGCAAAAAAAAGAAGAGTTTTCCGCCTTGGACAAAATTCCGTCTCGTAAATTGAACATCCATTTAGCAATATATCAGAATAAAGCAAAACACATATATAAGTCTACATGCCATTGTATAAAAAAGAAATATGAATGGAAGTCGAACTCTATAATCCTTTACCTCTCCTTAACAACAACAAGTCTTTTAATGATGAAGTGGATTTTCGATTTTTTGGCTCAAAATATTCAATTTTATGCCCACCAAGAAAAAATTTTTGGGAGCAGTTTTTTCATTACAAAAATTAAAAAAAAAACAGATTTATGCTTCAAAAATTTTCATTTTCGTATTTTTGAAAAAAAAATTAATTTTTTTTATTTCGGAAAAACGTTTTCGTCTTTTTTGGGTCAAAATTTTCAATTTTCGTAGTACCACTGATGTGGACACAATTCCGTAAATGAAATTTGTTCGAAAAAGTGCAAAAAAAAATTCAAAAATGTAGTAGTAGTTCAAGCTTCCCCTCATTCAAACCGAATAACAAACAAAAAACAAAACAATTTAAATCACTTTTTCGACTGTTTGCCGATTTGCTCGATTTTCTCTAGCGCCTGTTTCTTCTGCATTTCGAGGACGTCCTTTTGAGAGAGAAGGCGAATGTTGTTCTTCTCCTTGTAGCTGTTGATCTCCTTACCCAACTCCACCAGCTTCTCCGACAAATCTTTCAAGCAGCCTTGCAACTAAAAATTCACAGCAATTCTAGCAGTAAAAAGTCCAAAAATCCCTCCAATTTTTTAATAATATTTACTTAAAAATGGATATGAGAAATCTCTACAGATCGAGCTTCAAGCTTTAGATTTTTTAGTTACAGTAGTTTAAGAAAAAATTCCATATAACTAGAAATTATACTTTGGTCCTCTGTAATTTTTTGAATTTTAGTGGACCAAAATTCAACCTTTTTGACGTTCCCGCCACAAACGACTATCTAATTCGTCATCATGACGCAAAATTGATCTAGAATACGTGAAAAAATATTGAAATTATAGGAGAGGGCAAACCGTACTCCTTTTTTTGGTGGCAATGAGAAACCTAACTCGAATATGTTATATAGCGTTCACCAATGGCAAACGTTATTATGAATTTATGTATTATTATTCCGCTTTGCTTTAACAAATTGTCTTATGTTACCAAAAGTGGAAGAAAACTAACTCTCGTGATAACTTCTCGAAGTATTTCAACAAGCTCCGACGCTTTATGTTCCACCAAAGTGTCACCAACTTGTCGAAAACATTTCCTCTCCGGATCCAACACTTCAATCGTTTTTAAGACTGTCCTAAACATCTCCCAGGCAAATGAAAAAAATATGAAATGTGGGAAAAAATATCGAAATATACGAAAAATGACCACTAAAACTAACTGGTGTTCACGAAGTTCTGATTCCACGCGTCCAATTTCGCTAGCTACACCTTGCTGTTCCTGGCGAAGTTTCTGGAAGCCTTCAACGATCTTCTGCTGATCGCCCGTTGGTGGTGCAGTAGCGGCCATTTCACAAAAGAACTCTAAACAAATCGGGTTGTCTTTTAACCAACGTTAACATAGCTGCGCAATGTACATAGCCGTATCAACTGTACGAAGGTAAAAAATTGTCACAAAATTTAATAAAACAATCATTTTACAGTTGGAAAAAAGAGGCAAACAAAAAGACTTCAATTTTGGCAAATAAAAAAATATATTTGCATAACGCCAAAAATTAGTTTAAATTGCGGGTTTTTAAATTTCAAGTTACTTATATACAGTATGCAATCATAAAAAGAGTTGCACTGTATAATTTTTAATTTTTTGTAAGTAAAAATTTAGGTTCTTTTGTGATACCGGGCCACAAAAAAAATTTTTTTGATCATTTTTTAGGTTTTCTGGCATGGGGAATTCGAATTTAATAATGTTTCTTACTGTTTTTGTGCAGTTTTCGACATTTTCACTGGGGGGCGGTATAGCGACCCCCCCTAACATGTGTGCAATTGGGGGTGGGGTATAGTGACCCCCAACACGTGTTGAAGTCTCCGAGCCAAACTCTAAGTCTAAGCCAAACCCCGATTTCCCAGCCAGTTTCAACACGTGTTGGGGGGTCAATGCGTATAATTTTTTTGTGCAGTTTTTGACATTTTCGAAACATAATTTTATAGCGTAATTCTAACAAAAGGCAAACAAAATCAACGATAAATAATTAACAATTATACGGGCCAAAACTCGGCGATGTCCTGCAAAATGACGATGAAAGGATGCGTAATTACGAGAAATGATTTTCGTAATTCGTAACTGGGTATAATTTTCGTAATTCGTAATTACGAGGCTAAAAACCCCGTAATTTCGTAATTTTCGTAATTTACCATCAAAAAATTTTCAAAATTTTATGATTTTTTCTTTGATGTAATATACTAAGAAGTATAAAAAATATAATGAAAAAAGACCTCGTTAGAGAAAATTTTGAAAGATTTGAATTAAAATTATTCGAAAATTGCCTTTTTTATGAAATTTTTGAATGAATTTTTTTTCTCAAAAAAGTCCAAAATACCTACACCAAAAGTCCGTAATTTAATTACGAGCACTTTCTCGTAATTCGTAATTACGCACATCCCTGATCGCGACCAAAAAAATAGTAAGAAACATTATTAAATTCGATTTCCCCATGCCAGAAAACCTAAAGAATGATCAAAAAAAATTTTTTTGTGGTCCGATATCACAAAAGAACCAAAATTTAGCAAAATTAATTTGAAGGAAAATTTTCTCAGTTTTTTTCTCATCACGAGTGATTATAAGATTTTTTATGAATAAAAAATAGAATTGATAAGAAAAATACGCATTTGCAAAAAATGAATAATAGCCTGCCGTAATTCTACCGTAGAATCACAAAGCCTTTCCCTTCCGAAAAAACTAAAAAATCACTTTCTGTTCTGCAAAAGAGTTATAAATTCTAGGATAAATTCGTTAGCGTACAAAAGATGGGACTCAAAAAATTTGTCTGTGAAGATCGTAAACCGCAAATCACAAACCCATATTTTTTGTTTTTATATTTAGTTTCTTAAAGCTATTCTTAATATTTTTTCTTGATAGGGAACAGGAAAAAAGAAGTAAAATTGTAAAAAGTGGAAAGTTTTAGAACTTATTTTGTTTTTGGTTTCATTGCGTTAGCTGCAGGTAATTTGAACACAAAATTTTCATTCAATTTCCCTTGATTTTACTCCTTTTGCGAAAACAAATTTGCGAGATTTTTGCAAATCGCTCGCAATTTTTGCCCAAAAGCCACAAAATCGCAAACCGCAAATTCTATACGCAATTTCACAGGAACGTGTGTTCCACTAAAATTCGCTGTCGGACTTGTGTTAACCAAAAAATTCCAAAAAATATTAATATGTATTAAATTTCAATTCAATTCAATCCAATTTTGTATGAGAGAAGTTTTATTGAAACTTCAAAGCTTATTTTCCATTATGAAAAGAATAATTTTTGTATTTTTTATGGTGGCATAACTAAAGATTTGCTCTACACATTTACTGCAGTATACTGTAAGGCAGTGTGACATTATTTTCCAAAAGTTTGTTTCACATAATTTCTTTATAAATAAAATTTTCCATTAATTTTTTTCATGTATCTTTAGTTAAAAAAAGATATCAAGAGTATGTAGCAGGATTGGGCGGAATTCCGACTTCCGAATTCCGAAATGCGGAATTCCGGCCATTTTTGGCCTCGGAATTCCGAATTCCGAATTTTTAGCTATTCCGAGTGGGAATTCGGAAGTTTTTGGACTAGTAAAAAGGACTTAAATTTTTAAATGCATTACCATTTAACATAAATTTCTGTCTATTTGCTTTCATATTTTTGGTGGTTAATTTTCACGTATTTCAGTTATTTTTTTTTAACATATGCTAGTTATTTTAGAAATTTGTTTTTTTAGTAAAAAATGAAAGCAAACATGACAGAAATTAGAAAAAAATCAAAAAAAATTTTTTTTTTCACTTCCGATTCCGAATTCCGAAATGCGGAATTCCGGCCATTTTTGGCCCCGGAATTCCGAATTCCGAAATTTTTTTCACCCATCGGAATTCCGAATTGAAAATTTTTACTTCCGCCCAACCCTGGTATGTAGGTTATTATGCATATCAAGAGTAAGTTATTATATGTTATGTATGTTATTATATCAAGAGTATGTATAAACATACATATGTATGCAAGTTCAACATTTTTCCACCAATTTGATGTTTCGGCAACAACTTAGTGCAAAAGTGATAAACTTACCGGAGATTTATATTCTACACTCTCGACAATCGATTATAGTCCTCTAACAATATACATTAAAATTTGTTAAATTTTCGGTCGATTAACATTTTCCCAAAAAATTTAATTTAAGTGTGTTCGAACCGTATATGTGCATACAATGTACACATTAGAATGATAAAAATAGAACGGTGAAAATAAAAATTTTATGATAATGCCTATTTTAAAATTTGTAAAAATATTCAGCATCATATTTTTTTGAAGATTTAATTTCGCAAATTTTGAACTACTGTAACATAACAGATACACAATCTCAAATAAAGAATTACTATACCGTAACACATACACCATAGCACATACACCATAGCACATACACAATACCGTAATACACACATTAACACAATTTTCGTAACACATACACACGTAACACATACACAATATACCTTAACACACACATTAACACATACAATACAGATAAAGAATTACGATACCTTATAATATGTATTTGCACAATATCAGATGAAGAATTACTATACAGAATAACCCGTAAAAACACGTCAAATTGGTCAAACAAGTGTTGTTTCGGAGTTATTTTTGATACATATTAGTATGTTGTTTGATCATTCAATTATTTTGCCAGAATAGATTATTTTAAACCACCCTAATATAATACATACATATGCATCCCACACAAAAACTTACCAGCACTTAGCGCCATTCTCGGCCAGAGTGCTCCACAAATCAGAGCTCATTTAGTCCACTCGAACCGGAGAGATATGGGCGTCTGTAGTGGTGGCTACGTCATTCATGCCCACCCATAAAAGTCGGAGAAATCCCATTCCTAGTTGAGAAAAAAAAATTTTTTTCACCCATCTGAATTACGAAATCTAGTTGAGAGTGGTGCTAAAGCAAGGTTGGGCGGAAGTAAAAATTTTCAATTCGAAATTCGTAATTCAGATGGGTGAAAAATTTTTCGAAATTCGTAATTCTGAGGCGAAAAATGGACGGAATTCCGCATTTCAGAATTCGGAATTCCGCCCAACCCTGGTGCTAAGGGCTGATAAGTTTTTGTGTGGACCCGAAACATTCTCGCTTTTCGGCGTGGAGAAAGTCAAGGTTTAGAAAAATGTTTTGACCAAATTGTAAAATTCTTTTTTATTCGATTTCCAATTGTTTGCTATTTTGTTTCGTACTAAATATAATATTGAAGAGTTCATACATATTATGAACTCTTCAATATCATGTTTATTACCAAATAAACTTCATAATGATATTCACAAATCAGTTTTTATGATGATGAAAAAAAATCCTATTTAAATTTTGCCCCATTTTTCGGTAAATTTTTTCCGATTTTTGTGACTTTCGAAATGTTTTGAGCATCGTTTTGAAGCGCGTTTCAATCCGAAAAGCTCAAGCCAAACTCAGATTTTAGCGCCGCTGACTCCAATTCTTTTTACAGATTTGTGTAAATTTTGATTCTTTGACTACTAAAATTTATTTATTTATTTATTTTTATTTATTAATACGCAAAGCGCAACAAGTAAATTTAAGTAAATGCCTAAAATATTCACAGAATGTTTTATTTCACCCATGAATATACATATGCCGTTTTCCGTGTTTTTTTTGTCATCGTTACTTCTTTTT
>SAUE01000180.1:14183-28132 GCA_009724625.1 Deladenus siricidicola
ATTTCCAATCACTTGATTAAAATCCGACGTTTCATATTGGTTAAAATCCGACATTTCATATTGAACAACCTAATAGTTAATTTAAAAAATCTATATATTTTCAATATTTTTCTTTATAATAATTTAGAATCACTTTTTTATAATTATATTTTTATAATTACATTTATTTATATTGTGGCCGAAGGCATTTGTTAGTGCTCTGATGATCGTTTGGGCCTTAATTTAAAATGTTTAATTTAATTTAAATAAAATAAAAATATAATTAAAAAATTTTTGCTCCACGCTGTATATATTTTATATATTGTAAATATTTTGAAATAAATCTTTTTATCGAAATAAAAATTTTTTATATTTGAATTTTTTTGAATGATTTTAGCACCAAAACAAATAAATTAAATAAGACGGTCCCCCAACTTCATACAATATACATATTTTTCTTTTATTTTTTTTTCAATTTTTATTGACAGAATTCGCTCTTTTCGCATCCTTTCTTCCACTTTCAAGTTTCCTTTCCATTTTCCGTCTTTTTGAGCACACATAGGGGAATTTCCTCTCCACCGCTGACAAAAAGAAAAAGAAGACAAATGCATTCATTATTATGCGTTTGTGTACGTGTGTGTACGTGTGTGTACGTGTGTGTGTATGTGTGTGTGTGTGTGTGTGTATGCGTGCATGTGTGTGTGTGTTTTTGTGCATTTATGCTTGCCCAGCGTATGTGTGAGTAATGTTGTGTGTCTGTCATATTTTTGCGTTTTGCGGCGAAGTCAGTTAGTTGAGTGTGTGTGTATGTGTATGTGTATGTGTGTATGTGTGTGCGCTGCGTATCGATATTAATTTATGCGCTAATGAGCTGAATGTGTGTGAGTGAGTGTGTCGGCCGAATTGTATTTTGTGTTATGTCTTTTATCCACTTGTTTGTATTTTCATCTCCACATATTCAGGAAATTTTTTTCTTCAAATACGAAAGATTGTCTAATAAAAAAGAGGAGAAGAACGAATTCAAAAGCACAAAGAAGACGGTTTTGTCAGCGGCGGAGAAAGAAAAGCAAGAGGAAAGAAAAGCAAAAGAGAAAGGAAAGGAAAGCAAATGCAAAGAAGAGACACAGTCGATCGCACGCGGAGCAGGCAGACGAAAGTATTATAGGAAGAAAGATAAGTCAGGGAATTATTATTTTTACAAAATTTTTATCAACTTTCTCTTCAAAGGCTGCTCTTTGAATTTTCGCACAACAAACCAACGAACAACAACAACAACAACAACAACAACAACAACAACACTTTTGACCCCAAAAAACAACAAATTATTCGCCAAATAAAATTAGTAATGAGAGATGGTAAAATGGAACATACGTACGGCGTAAGATTGAAGAGAAAGGCACAAAATCGAGTGCACAAAAGGATTAGGGTATGAAATTAAAGCCAATTTTAGTGAATAAGACCGAAAGAACACCAAAGTTGAGAAGAATTAACACGAAAAGAAGAAAGAAAAGGCATTCAAAAGAGCGCTAGAAAGGTGTTAGAAGCACGAAGTTTGTATTCGAAAAGAATAAGACAAAGACAATACATCGATAATAACTGAGTGAGAGATAGAGACGGAATGAACTAAACTATGTATAATTGTATTCGAAAAAATAAAACAAAGATGATAACAAAGCGAGAGACAATAACAAAGCGAGAGACAATAACAAAGCGAGAGACAATAACAAAGCGAGAGACAATAACAAAGCGAGAGAGAGAGCGAGAGCTAGACAACCTAAAGATATGCCGACAATTTGTTGGCTAAGATAACGCTTTTTGATTTCAGATTTTTAATTAATTTTTAATGTTTTTTGTTTGTTTTTGCGACCAGCCGGGACGGCCAACAAAAAAAAACTTTGCCAAAAATTTCGTTGTATTTTTTTTACTTTCTAAATAAATTTTTGTGTTCATAAAAATTATGCCAAATTTTGCCCGTAAATTTCGAATTTTATTTTCAAACAATTCTTATCTGTACAGTAAACATTTTTGTACAATAAATATTTTTTACATTAAATAATTTTTTACAGTAAATATTTTTTTGTAACCATTTTTGTACAATAAGCAAATATTTTTTACAGTAAACATTTTTTATAGTAAACAACTTTTTACAGTAAAAATTTATGTACAGTAAACACGTTCAGAGACATGGATATTTTAATTTCAATTTTTGTTTGTAATTTTCGAGGAAGTTTAAAGGCGAAATTGAACAATATATTTGAATTGATTTATTATACATATACATATATGTATAATAGTAAATTTTTTTCTTTTACATCAACAATACAACAACAAAAAATTAGTACTGTAACAAAACTGAGAAAAATATCAAAACTCAAAAAAAAAGTAAATAAAGTAATAAAATTAATTAAAAATATACACATATGTATACAAACATATGTACAAAACATAAAAAGAAAAAAGAAAATTTCAATACAAATTGAAATTCAAAATTGAATTTAATTCAAAAATTTAATTGAATCTCAATATAATTTGAGATATAAAAATTTAAAGCAAAATAGAAACTATGCAAAAAAAAATTAATGCAAAATTTTTTTTGCATAAAGTCACAAATTCAAAATTTTAAATTTTAATTTATAACAATATTTAGCACATACATATATGTATATGTTCATATATGTATATATGTATATATGGGTCATAAAGTCAGTCGAAAATGAATTTTGAGATTTCGAAAATCGAAAGGGAAAAATTTGTCAAAAATCTCGAAAATTCTGGTCAAATTTATCAATTTGTACTTTTAAAATGTTTTTCTTCACTTTAACTAAAACATTATCACAAAAATGTCTTTTCTAAAATTCGAAAAAATAGTAATTGGCAAGACTAAGTAATTGTATTTTACGGTATTATTTCAATCATTTCACTCCAAGTGGTTTGAAACAAAATACAAGTAGAGAAGAACTGTAGAGAAGAACGGTATGCCAGAGAAAGATAGCTGAGAGCATCTTTTCCACATAAATGTTTACCATATGCGGTGAAGCCAAAACAAGTACCGACATATGTTTTGTGATATCGATAGGCTTTGTGTGAAGCGTAAACAACGAGATAACCGTCTGTTTGAGTTGATTATGGATGACATTGAAAATTTTGAATTTTGCAAAAAATAACTGATTTTAGGGGGAGGGGAGGGGGAGTTTGAGGGAAGCTTGATCAAGCTTCCCTCAAACTCCCCCTCTCCTTCCCCTAAAATCAGTTATTTTTTGCAAAATTCAAATTTTTTTTTTTCATTTTATGTAATTCGAATAAATTTTTTATATCCAAAATGCTAAAAAAAAGACTACAAAATATTAAAAGTCATAATTACAATATAAAATTTGTTCTCCAAAACGTCACAAACGGCGCAATGTGAACAAAAATGCTTGCTTCCCAGACTCTTTTCCACATCAACGTTTGTTTATACCGTATGTGAAGCCGAATATGAAGCCAATATATGGTAGAAGAAATTATTCTTTGTGGCGGCTTTCGCCGCGTAAGCGCGCAACTGTTTTGAGTAATTTTTGTGTAAATTTCCTAAAAAAAATCTAACGTATGAAAATTTTAATTTTGTCGAAAATTTCCAAAATTTTGTAGAAATTTCCTAAAAAAAATGAAAATTTTCTACAAAATTTTGGAAATTTTCGACAAAATTAAAAGATTCAAAAACTTTGTCTCCCACCACGTAAATATCTTTTTATGACAATTAAACGTAAATATATTATTAATGAATTGAAATATTACAAAAAATTTAATTTTATCCAATTGCTTGTTTATATGTACAATTTATTATACATATGTACATTTTTTATATATATTATACATATGTACATTTTTTATATTTATTATACATATGTACATTTTTTATATTTATTATACATATTTAAATACATAGTTTATGATGAAATAAAAATGAAAAAGAATGCAATAATAATAAAAAATAAATAATAATTTGCTATCAAAAATAATAAAAAAATTTTTTTTAATAAGCGCAGAAATAAAAAAAATAAAAAAGACAATTTTCAATATTTTATTTTAATTATAATTTTTGTTATTTTATTAATAATTTTTTATTTTATTTTTTTTTGAATATTACAAAAATTTAATTTTTTTAGTTAAGCAACTTTTAGAGCGAAAAATAAACAAAAAATGAAATAATTGTCAAATTGACAAACTTTGGTTTTTCCTTTTTGAAGCTTAAAAATTTTGCAAAATAAATTAATGAAAAAAAAACCAAAAAAAAAGTAATTTTTGAAAATTTTGCATTTTTTATTTAAAAACTTAAAATTTCCAATTGAAAAGTAATATTCCAAATTAAAAAACATTTTTTTTAGAAAAAATGAGGTTTTGTGTATGTTTTTGTACTTTTATTATAAAATTTATACATTATTATTTTGAGGTACGGTATAAAAATATTTGTCTTTGACATTACGATACATCAACATTACGGTACATTCCTTACACATTATAGTAAATTCCTTAAACATTACAGTACATTCATTATACATTACAGTACATCGCCTAGACAATACAGTACTTCAATTAACCATTACAGTACATCTTTTAAATATTACGGTACATTCCTTAAATATTAGATATACATTACAGTACATTCTTTATACGTTACAGTATATCGCTGTATATATAAAGTATATATAATATACATATATACTTTTAATACATGCACAAAATGCCAATTTTTATACTTTTATTATATTTGTGCCAAAAATTTTTTAATTAAAAACTTATTTTTCTCAAATTAATCCTTTCGCTTTTATTTTTTTTGTTAATTTTTTTCCTTGTATTTGCAGTGAATTTGCATTTATTGTTAATTTTCGTTAAGTTTTCCATTTTTGCGTAAGTAAAGTTGGAAAAAGTTTACAAATTTTTTTCAAATTAAAAAAAATTTTAAATAAATTTTTTTCTAAAAGTGGCGTATTTACAGGAGGGGAGAGGAAGGGGGGGGGGCGGGCGTGGGTGATAGAGGCTCCAAAAATTGATTTTTTAAAGAGTAAATCGTAGGTTGAGGCTTAGCCTAAGCCTAAGCCTAACGACTTGCCACGCGACTTGCCTAATCGCCTAAGGCTGAGGCTTAGCCTAAGCATAAGCCTAACGACTTGCCACGCGACTTGCCTAATAGCCAAAGCCTTAGGCTTAGCCTAAACCTAATGACTTGCCACGCGACTTGCCTAATCGCCTAAGGCTCAACCTAAGCCTAAAGCTTAGGCTTAGCCTAAGCCTATGGACTTGCCATGAGACTTGCCTAATCGCCTAAGGCTTAGCCTAAGCCTAAGGCTCAAGCTCCGCATAGTACAAGACTATTTATTGACATGAGGACATGAGCTACAGTTGACAATTTTCTTCACAAACGGACAGCTCCGATTTTTCGTGAGACAGATGAGTTGTAAAATGAGATTGAATAAATATTCTTTTCAATGACACATGTTTACAATTTTTATTTTAATGATTACAATTTATTTTCATTTATCCATTCAATTTTTCAAATATTTGGAATATTTAATAAATTAGCTTTGCACTGTTAAAAAATTTCAATATTTAATTTAATGTTGCCAGACAATATTTATTTTAACAAAATAATTACAACTGACTTACTTTATTTTGAAGCTTTTTAAAATTATTAAAAATTTTGAAACCAAATTCGCCGAATCATCTTTCGGCGAATCGTCTTTCGGCGAATTGTCTTTCGGGAATCGTCCATTTTCATTCGGCGAACTGTCTTTCGGCGAATACCAATTCCCCACACAATTCCCCACCCCCGTAGTCAAAGTTTTCCTTTTTTTTCAAAAAATTAATTGAACTCAAACTTTAACTTTTTTCAAGTTAACTTGAACTGGTGACTTGAATGTGAAAAGTTCAAATATTTAAATTTCATGAAATGAATTTCATGAAATTCATCAAATGAACTTCATTTGAACCAATGGGGGGGGGTATGAGGAACACCGCTTTTTGTTTGAAAAAGGGAGGGGGGCTAATTTTTGCTAATTTAATACATTTATTTCTGCATTTATTTTTAATTATATTTTTACATTTTTAAAAGCTTTTTTTCATCGCTTAAAATTACATGTCTTTGCTTGGAAAACTACATTTTTGTTGTTGCGGCCGAGAGTGTAAATACAGTAATTTTTTCTACAAAAATGTCTGAAAGGAAGTAAGTCTGGAGAAGAGGAGGTTAAATAATGGTGCTGATGGTGGGCGGATGATGAGGGCAATGAGTTTGGTGGGTGGGGGGGGAGTGAGTGAGTGAGTGAGTGAGTGGGTGGATGAGTTTTGCGCTCATCTCCCATTTGCTTTCCTTTTCTTTTCATTGCTTTGTTTTCCCTTGTTTTCCTTTTCCTTGATTTACTTTGCTTGCTTTGCTTTGCTTTCCCTTGCTTTGCTTTCCCTTGCTTTGTTTTCCCTTGCTTTGCTTTCCCTTGCTTTCCCTTGCTTTGCTTTCCCTTGCTTTGCTTTCCCTTGCTTTGTTTTCCCTTGCTTTGCTTTCCCTTGCTTTCCCTTGCTTTGCTTTCCCTTGCTTTGTTTTCCTTTCCTCTTCTTTGCTTTCCCTTGCTTTTCATTGCTTTGTTTTCCATTGTTTTCCTTTTCCTTGATTTACTTTGCTTGCTTTGCTTTGCTTTCGATTGCTTTGTTTTCCTTTCCTCTCATTTGCTTTCCTTTGCTTTTCCCTGCTTTCCCTTTCCGTCGCTTTGCTTTCACTTGCTTTGTTTTCCCTTTCTCTTGCTTTACTTGCTTTTTGAGAAGATGAAAAGTGAAAGTGTTTTGGGTTGGATGAGTCAAGAAGGACAACGGAGAAGAAATGAAGGCAATATGAATGAAGGAGAATGAAGACTCGAAATATTACTTTCTTCCACGGAGATTATATGAAAAAATAGCCGTTAAACTTTACGCGTAAATTATCATTTAATTTGTATTACAAAGTGTGTGGAGTGCCTGCCGGTCAGGCGTGAGCGATTTTTGTTTTAGCTTTGGCGATTAAAAAGACGAAAATTCACAATTTTTTAGTCCAAAACAAATCCGAAAAAAGTTTGTATTTCATAAATGGAATTAAATCAAATTGAAATGGCAAATTGAAATATTGAAATAATTTTTAGTCAGTGACGTATTTGGGGGGGGGGGGNCCCCCCCCATTCCGAAATCTTAGATATTTACGCTACTGATTTCAGTTCACCTTTAATAAAAAATGAAATAAAAAATGGTAAATTTATTAGACTTCGATATACGGTATGCGCACAAATTTACATTGAGCAAGCGCAGTGACAGCCGCGCTCGTGAACTCGCAGATTTTCAGCTAATTTCGTTCATATTCCTTTAAGAATCACTTATGGATGGAGGGTAGGTAGTCAAACATATATGCATGTAGTTCGCCCCCTTCCTAAACCATGCAATTCCCTCGACTCTCACAATGTTCGCTAAATTTTTACATGTATGTGTATGTTTTGTATGTAGATGTGTATATTTTAATATGTGTATGTTTTGATAAAATACGCCAACAAACAATATGCGTCGTACTTCGGGAGAAAACTTTTCTGGCTGGGCTAAACCCAACTATTTAACTTTCGGAGGTTACTTACCAGCAATTTGCACCCACAAAATGTTGTATATGTACCAGGGGTGCTACGAAAATAAATTTTCAATTTCGAAAATCGTAAATCGTAAATTTTTGCCCAAAAAAGCCGCAAATGTCGTAAATCGTACATCGAAAATAGAATATTTTCAATTTTCTAATGAAAATTTTTTCTAATTTTTTTCAAGATTTTTTTTCAAGATTTTACTTTTTTGCTGCTTTTTCATTTTCGGCTGACCGTTCGTCAACTTCATTTTTCCACTAATATCGACATTTTTTGCGACAATTTTGAGTTAAAAAAATTTCAATTTGCTTGAAAAATGTTGAAAAATTTAGGAAAATCGGCCGATTTTTCGTAAATCGTAAACCGTAAATTTTGGGCCAAAAAAGCCGTAAATACGTAAATCGTAAATCGTAAATGTTAGCACCCCTGATATGAACCAGGGGTGGTAAAATTTGCGGTTTGCGATTTTCGGCTTTGCGGCTTTTTAGGGCAAAATTTTGCGATTTGCGAAAATAAAAATTTATTTGTGATTTGCGATTTCCGCAAATAAAATTTATTTGCGGCCCACCTTTGTGTACTGTATTGTGTACTGTTACTTTTATTGTTTTTTAATGTAATTTTCGATTTGGAGAGAATGTGTCGGTGCCAAAAACTTGTGTGTGAGGGAAGAACGAAAGACTAAAAAACTTTCATTTTTGTGGAATTTCGATTTCATTTCAAGGCGAAATTGAAAAGTTCAAAATTTACAAGATCTTTTTAAACTTTTTATAATACACCTCTGAATTGAGCAATATTCAGTGCTTTCATGGTTCAAAAATTGTGTGATATATCTCAAAAAAGTGAAATATCTCATAAAAAAATAATAATGATTTTTTTTATTTCCCACATTAAAAAAAGAATTTTTTACTTCAACTCTTTAAATTAAAATTATTTATAATGAAAAATTTAATAATAATGTTTTTTAAGGTTTTGCAAACAAGCGTAAAAGCATCAAAAGCAAACAACTCAAAAGCAAAAGCAAAGAACGACAAAGAAGAAGAAAGCAAGAGCAAAGAAGAACACAGCAAAAGCAAAGAACGACCAAAAAAAAGGAAGGAAGAGCGTAGGTTTGTACTTGCGAATTTTACGTTTTACCAAAATGAAATATGAAATTTTTTTTGAACATATTAAATGAAATAAAAAACACTAAAAATAGACAAATTAATTATAAAAGTCAAAAAAGAACGACAAAAAAGAAGAAAGGAAAAGCAAAAGAACAACAAAAAAGAAGAAAGCAAGAGGTTTGTTCTCTCGAAAAATGCATTTTACGTTTTTCCAAACTTAAATTGGTTTTTGACCATATTAAAACGAAATAAATAACACTAAAACTAGACAAATTAAATAATAAAAGTATTTATTTATTTAAAATACGTCATAAAGACATAACAAGTATTATAAACAAAAAAGAAGAAAGCAAAAGCAACCCGAAAAGAGCGACAGCAAAAACAAAAGCAAAAGAACAACAAAAAAGAAGAAAGCAAAAGCAACCCGAAAAGAGCGACAGCAAAAACAAAAGCAAAAGAACAACAAAAACGAAGAAAGCAAAAGCAAAAAACGACAATAAAGAAGGTTTGTTCTCTCAAGTGGTTGCTCATTTTACGTTTTTCCCTTTTCCAAATTTTATGTTTTACCAAAATTAAATTGTTTTTTGTGAACATATTAAAATGAAATAAAAAACAATAAAAGTAGACAAATTAATTATAAAAGTAAACAAAAAAGAAGAAAGGAAGCAGTGCTGGGACTTGAATCCGTTTTGAATCCGTTTTGATTCAAACAGCGGATTCAAAACGGATTCAAGTCCCAGCACTGAAAGCAAGTGCAAAGAACGACAAAGCAAAAACAAAAGCAAAAGAACAACAAAAACAGAAAAGAAAAGCAAAAAGCGACAAAAAAGAAGAAAGGAAATGCAAAAGAACAACAAAAAAGAAGAAAGCAAGAGGTTTGTTCTCTCGAAAAATGCATTTTACGTTTTCAAAAATGATGTGTTTAAGCATGTTTAAAATGTTTGTTTAAAAAACATGTTTAAAATGTTTAAAAACATATTAAAAAGAGATAAATAACAATAAAAGGAGACAAAATAATTATAAGTTATAAAAACACAACGACAACAAAGAGAAAGCAAAAGCCTTTTTTGGAATAATGGAGTTAAAAAGTGAAATTTTCTGACCTAAAATGATGAGAAAGTCATTTAAAAACGATTTAGTAAAAATAGCGGACCGGAAAGAACACTAAACTTGCTTCTTGAAGTGTTATAAACTAATTTTATGCCGACTTTTTTTTGGTATTGTCAATTGAAATTCAAAAATTCTTCCTCAAATTTCATACTTTCACTGAAATTGTTTCAGTCACATCGGTGTTTTTTCACTGAAAATATTTCAGGCACATAGGTATTTGCATTGCTTCGGCTCCAACGAATGAATGAATGATGAAATTAGCGCGAAAATTTTTTTGGTGAAATTGCAATAATTTTCAAATTCGTTTTTTTTTTCAAATTATTTCTATTAAAATTTTATTTATTAAAAAAATCTTTATTGCCAACCGAATGATGAATGAATTCGATGAAGAGCTTCGATTAGCTCCGATTTCATTTCTTACAGTTTTTATTTGCCAATACAGTAATTTCAACAATCATACATAATTATCCATACATATGTGTGTACGATAAAAAAGCATAGTTTAATAAAAAATTATTGTAAGAAATGAAATCGAAATAAAAAAAGTTTACAAATTTTCAAAATTATTACTAATGGTTAATGAATTTTGTGTTAAGTTAATATTTAAATTTACCAAAGAACTTTACCAATAATGCTAAAAATGGTTTACTTAAAAATGGAGTTCATTTTCGTTGAAAATTCAAGTTCAATTTCAAATAGAATGAATATACCGTAATCGTCCACCGTAACCATTGAGGTTGTTGAAGCGAACGATTCACGGAAACTTTTCTTGTCATAACAATAAAAATTGAAAGTTAAAATCCCGAATTTTAGCGAGTATTAAAATGTAATCATTGCAGAAATGGAAGATTTTCCGGTATGTCAAAAATGCAGTTGAAAATATAATAAAAATAAAAAGTTCAGGTTGAACTGACTTCATTTTCACAACTTTCACAATTTTTTTTTTCAAATTGAATGAATTCACCGTAATCATCTACCGTAAGCACTGATGATTGAAATTTTTCAAATTTATTCATTATTTTCACTTAGTTTCCTTTGTTGCGGTCGTTTCCCATTTCTGTTTAAAAGCGATTTTCTGGAATTATGCACCCCCTAAAAAATGTGTCCCCTAAAAAAATCAACCCCTGATTTTTTGTCATTTTTCGAAAGCGCCAGCAAAGTTAGGAAGGCTCGTGAAATTTTTCCGAATTTGGTTAACTGGTTGCTGAGATATGGCCTCATACCCGTAGCCAGAAAAAATTTTCGATGGGGGGCAAAAAATTGCCATTTTTACATGACGGGGGGGGGGCCCGCCATGTAAAAAATTCAAAAAAAATTTTTTCCTTGCCATTTTTACACTAAGTTTTCCGGTTTCGGGGGGGGGGGGGGNAACCCTGTCCCCC
Source organism: Deladenus siricidicola (assembly GCA_009724625.1). NCBI lineage: Eukaryota > Metazoa > Nematoda > Chromadorea > Rhabditida > Sphaerulariidae > Deladenus > Deladenus siricidicola. The sequence goes on from SAUE01000180.1 coordinate 25,374, forward strand.
TGGCTACGGGCCTGTATGGTCTCTCAAAAATTGCAACCTCAGAATTTTGTGATTTTTTCGAAAAAACTCAAAATGGCCATAACTCGGTGAATTTTAATCCGTTCAGAATCAGAAGGCTTCCAACACCTTACACAACATCTACATACATACAAACGCCATTCCTCGCTACTGTAACTTCTACCTACAAATACCATTTATCACCACCGTATACATACATATGTATAACTTCAGCATCACTTTTGCCTAAAAACGTTCTTTCTTCTACAAAAATGGCGCAAAATAAATAAACAAATAAAGGTCTCATTAATCCTCAAAAAAAAAATTCATTTTTTCCCTCTTTTTTTTGCCTTTTGATGGCAATTAAAAAAAGTAAAAAAAAGAAAATTTTTTCATTAGTTTGTTGCAAATTTATCGCAAATTTCTTGCAAATTTGCCATCGATTTGCGTCAAGTCTTTGTGGATGAATCAAATTTATTAAAAGAAAAATTTGTGTTTGGAATTAAAAAATTCAAAAATAATGAAATATAATGAAGTAATAAATATTTTTTTCATTTTTTAAAATTTTTTTTTTATTTTTAAAAATTTTTTTCATTTTTTAAAATATTTTTTTTATTTTTTAAAATATTTTTTTTATTTTTTTAAATATTTTTTTCATTTTTTTATGTGTCATCTCATCGAAATTTTAGCTGGAAGANGTGGGCGGAATTTTGGCGAAATTTTGAACAAATTTGAATTTTTTTCATTTAAACGGATTAAATTTTTTTTTAATTTTTTCGTTTTATTTTATTTATTGTTATACATACATATACGTGTGTATGTATTGTATTTTTGTATTTTCATGCATACAAAAATAATATTTTTTTGGAGTTTTTCACCTTTTTGCCTAAAAAACGAAATTCGGTGAAAAGTGACATTTTGTGATATTGCAAATTACGTTGCAAATTGCATAATACTTTTACAAATTACGTAATGATAACCTCAATCAAAATGATAATCTCCATCAAAATGATAATCTCAATCAAAATGATAATCTCCATCAAAATGATAATCTCCATCAAAATGATAATCTCAATCAAAATGGTAATCTCAATCAAAATGATAATCTCAATCAAAATGGTAATCTCAATCACAAAGTTAATCTCAATCAGTGAGTTGTCATTGTTGTATTTTGTTGTTGTTGATTTTTTTGTTGACTGATTTTTTTGCTGTTGTCAAACACTTTTACAACAGTAAAACACATTTTTTAAGAAATGGTATATCGTAAAACAGACAGATTGTTCTACGGTACAGTTGCGGGCGAAAAATTTTTTTTTCTCGTATTACATACGAGTGTTTTCCCATTTCGGTCCAAATGAAATTGATTGAAAATATGAATGAAATTCAAATTTGAACTTTTTCAAAATTCAAGTCACCAGTTCAAGTTAATTTGAAAAAAGTCCAAGTTCAAATCGCCAGCCAACACTTTCCATTTTTTAAAATCGTCGTATATTCATCGTTGGATTGGGAAACTTTATCCGCTTCAAATCTCCTCTTTAAATTAACTAAAAAAATATAAAATTTATCAAAAATAATTAAATTTTGGAAGCAAGCCATCGCTGGTTGAAATTAATTTCACAATGTTCAAGTCCAGAACTGGCTGGCATTTTGAACTTGAGCTTTTTTCAAATTGATTTGAACTGACTTTTTTCAAGTTCATTTTGTCGGTTTATGTGCATTTTTTGAAAAAAAAGAGAGTAAAACGTTGGTATACATATATACATATAATATATGTACATAATGCTGTTTCTGAAAAAAATTCAAATTAATTTATTTAATTTAAAGTAGATGAAAATGATCTTTGGCAAACGTTTTATGTTACAGTAAATTATATTGTATTGATTATTTGCTTTGAATTGGTTCTTTTTTGTTGTTTCACAACTACATATATACACATATTTGTACTGTATTTTTTTCGTAAATATCGGCGTTGGCGATCGTTCAAAAACTCAAAAAAACCATTTTTTAAACAATTTATATAATATTTTTTCAAACATAAATTAAAATTTGTATTTATTTCTATTAAATTTTTTGATATTTTTATTAAATATTTTATATTTTTATTAAATATTTTATATTTTTATTTAATGCTCTTATATTTGTATTAATTTTTTAATATTTGTTATTTAATTTTTTAATATTTTTATTTAATTTTTTTATATTTTTATTTAATTTTTTAATATTTTTATTTAATTTTTTAATATTTTTATTTAATTTTTTTATATTTTTATTTAATTTTTTTATATTTTTATTTAATTTTTTTATATTTTTATTTAATTTTTTAATATTTTTATTTAATTTTTTTATATTTTTATTTAATTTTTTTATATATTTTATTTTTTTATATATTTTATTTTTTTATATATTTGTTTAATTTTTTATAATATGTATATAATTGAAACATTCTCGAATGTGAAGTAAAAAATTTAAAAGTAAAAAAAAAGTTTTAAAAATAATTAAAAAATATAACTTTTTAAAACAACTAAAAACAAGTAATTTGCAAAAAAGTGGCAAAATGCAAACTTTTGTTATATGGTGGATGGGTTTAGAAATTTTTTTTCGCAAATTGAACAGCAATCACTTTATTACTTTTATTATTTTTTACTTTTGTTTTTCAAAAATAAAACACCGACTTTTTGCCAATAATATCAAAACACACACACACACACACACACACACACACACACACACACACACACACACACACACACACACACACACAC
>SAUE01000180.1:72035-87860 GCA_009724625.1 Deladenus siricidicola
ACGGAAATGTAAATTTTTTAACATTTACTCATTTTATAGCTTTATTCTACGAAATGACTTTGCAATTCGGCACACCTTCGCCTACTAGTCGTCTTGTGAAATTTTTAAAATAAAAGAATAAAATTTAATATTGGAAATGATTGAATTTGAATTTTAAGTGGTACCTATCCAAAATTTCTAATTTTTGGAAAAAAATATTTTTTCAAAAATGTATATGTATAGGTCTTGACGAGGGGAATCGAATAACGATAATATTAATCTTGTTGGTCAACCCCCGGCTGAGTTATGCTCCAAAAACCGGGTAGGGGCCACCTACAGTAACCCAAAGGGGCGAAGCTAAAAAATTAATGTGATTTTCGGAATCAACACCATCGGTATGTGTACCCCCGGGTATGTGTTTTCAGCCTGAAATCTCTCAGTTTCAGTTTTGGCTTAAAAATTTACATTAGACCTCGGCACCGTGACCTATGAACTAACACCGTTAGTTTCAACAATATTCAACACCGTCTAAATATGCTAGATTTACTTAGAGTTTTTGGACGTTCAACTTGAAGTAAAAAAAATAATGAAAAATTTCAGACCATTACAATGAAAAATCTGCAGGTACGCGTCGAGGGACAAATTGAGCAACTTGACGCGAAACTAGCCGACGAATATTGGCTAAGACGTCCACTGTCCAGTAGAATTGGCTCCAAATTGAGTCCGCAAAGTTCCGTGATCCCGTCACGACAGGTTAATCTACACCTGTTCAAAAGTACAAGTACAGTTTAAAAATTGGCATAACTTTTGTCTCAAATGTTGGAATCGGATGAAACTTTTTTTAAAACACGTGTTTTGTATCATTTTTCACTGAAAAAATCATGACTCACAGTAAAAATTTTCTACCATATTTTTATGGTGGAAAATGATTCATTCGAACCACAAAACCGTAGGAATGATTCATTTGAATCATATTTTAACTGTAGAATATGGTGGCAAACTGTAAAAATGATTCACTACCTTGGAGATGAATCATGATTCACGTGATTCAACTCAGTGAAATGAGTCATTTTAACCGTGAATCACGGGTTGACTCATGATTCAAATGAGTCAATGAATCATGAGTCAAATGAGTCAGTGACTCACGTGAATCATGATTCAAAAAATGATGGTCACAGCCCTGAACGTAGGAGTTAAAAACCTTCGTCCATTCAATTTGCTGAGTCAGCTTCTCCTCCGCAAATGCAAGGCGTGCTGCTTTGTGAGCGGTCGTAAAGTTGGGAACTTTATCATTTGACGACGAACAATTACTCCGCTATCGCGCAAAACTCGTCGAACGGTCAATGGACTGCAAGACAGACCCAAATCACCGGCGACCTGCGAAGATGACACCGTTAAGTTGAATGCTACGCTTACGATGCGTCGCCTTGTGCGGGCATCCGTTACTTTTGGGTGTCCGCTGGACTTCTTAGTACCGTACGCATCCGCATCTGTCAAAAAATTCTGAACAACACCCTTAGAACGCCCAATTTCGACGGCGCTTCGTCGAATCGACTAGTGTTGGCCTCGCAGAGCAGAAATACGGCCCCTTTCAAAGGCTGACAAATTTTCACCCCTCGTCATTGTACGAAAAACACTACAAACGAACTAATAAATAAATATAAAAACAAACAACTCGCAAAGGAATTCATTGAAACGGTAAAAACGAGGCGTACTTGTACTTTTGAACAGGTCAAAAATAGCAAAAATTGGGTTTTTTCAGTGAAAAATTTTGTTTTGAAAAATTTCAAAAACCATGGAAGTCTAGTATTTCTGATATAAAAACACGTGTTTAAAAAAAATTCATCCGATTCCAACATTTGAGACAAAAGTTATGCCAATTCTTAAACTACTTTATTTTTTTATTTACGCAATTTAATGCGCTTCGAATAATATAAGCGGATATAAAATTAACCAATTATAACTTAACAAAAGTCATAAACATAAACAAAAGTAATAAACATAAAGAAGTCATAAGAAAGTATTTGCCAACCAGGAATCTTAAAATAACTAATTTAATTTCCGACAATAAATAATTAAATCCGAAAAGGTCATAACAAGCGCAATTAAGAAAGAATTTAGACAATTGTAAGCTAGAGATGCGTTTTTTAAATAATTTACCCGTGTCAGCTATAGTGCAGAAAACAGGTAACGTCTTATAAATTCTGGCTGTTTTAACCAAGAAGAAATTATATCTAACATTCTTTGTGCTCAAAAAGGTATCTATCAATTTTGTAACTATTGCCCCTTGTGCGAATGAACAGGAGTGTATATTTTTCCCTTCAGTTAAAGTCGTACTGGGGGGATGAAGGATCACGCCGCACATCCTTCTCGCAAAAAATTTCGTCTTGCGAACGATTTTTTAATAAATTAAAAAATTTTGGAACTTCAAAGAAAGTAGTGCCGAATTTGCCCCCTAGTTATTTTTTTGCTAGGCAAAACATATCCCAGCACATGTTTTAGATGCTAGACGAAAAGCAAGCAGAACTTGAAAAATTGGCGGCTAAAAGTGGCGAATCGGCCATTTCAAGACCGGAAGCATGGTAATTTGAATGAATTTTTGTTGAAATGAATTCGTATTTTTTTAATGAATAAACGAAAAGTTGATTTTTTTTAATAGGCTCGGCTATATTCTACGACCGAACTACTTTGAGTTCTGGCAGGGTCAATCGAATCGAATTCACGATCGTCTCATTTACAAGAGAGCAAATGACAACAACGCGAAGAAATGGGTTCTGCAACGATTAGCGCCATAAATATTCAATTTATTCCAGTTTTGTGAATTCCGTATTCCTTTTCTTAGGATTGCCATAAATTTCGAAATCTCTTATTCAATTTTTAGTAACGCATTTGAGTCTTCAAATCGGTGGCATCGCGCTATCTAGAAAACTTCCTCTTCAGGTCAATACAACCTCAAATTTTGATCAATTTATATAAGACTAAATTCATCTCTCCCTTTTAGCAATGTCTCAATGTAATTGTTGATTGATAAAATCGAATGTAAGATGAATTTTCGATTAGCTGATTCAACTTTGTAACTAAATAAAATTTTATTATCGAGTGATTATTATAAAAAAATACCAAATTGAATGAGGTTTTTAAATGAGCAAAAATAGCAATTCAATTATCAGAATCAAAAACTTGAAAATATAATATTATTGAGGTCAATTGCTGATAATTAAGGGTGATAAATGAATATATTGGAGCCCTGAGAAAAAATTGATAATAAGATTGAGGTGAGAATACGTGTGGTTTACCATGATAATTACGAAACATTCGGCGGATATAAAAAGGAATGAATTATGTATAAACACATTTGAGGTAATTACGTTGATAAAAATAAATAAAATAAACCTGAGTGATTAAGCGTTAAAAAATCTAGCAGTATGGAGGAATGAATATATTAATAAAATTTCAAAATAAACTTCATCCTATCCAACAAACATTTCCAAGATTTCCGAGAATTTGGTTTGATTAGAAAATCTTATTTCTAAAATTGAAATTCCCCGGCCAAATTTGGAATATTCGACACTATTTGCTAACTAAAAAGTGTTAGTGCTAAAAATTCAACGAAAGATTGAGGCGAGTTTTCAGATTAATGAAAAAATTTCCAATTAAATAACTCCATAAAAAAAGAATTTAAAAAGTTTTTCCTTTCAAAAAGAATCGCGCAAACATTTGGACAACGACGCTACAAAAAACAAAACTGAAAAAATTTCGACGAAATATATTCAAAGATATTTTTATATATTCAAAAATATTTCAGACATAATCAAAATCAAACAATTTAACATAACACAAACAAACTTGACGCAGTTCTCGATGCTCGTCACGAACATTATTGGTCAACGCCACCGCCCGGCAGAGAGTCCCCGCTTTTTTCCGGATTTTCCTCAGAGTCAATGTGGCTTGGCTCAACGTTCTCACTAGTAATCTCGCTCGACGACGTAGGAACGCCACCGACGACAACACTCTCATTGCTAATTTCGACAGTCTCAGCGCTAATTGTTTGCTCAATCACGTCACTGGCCTTGGGAAGTTGAGCGTCACTATTTGGCGAAGGAGCATTAACCTTCTTCTTACGCTTGTTTTCTAACTTTTTGCCTAAAAATTTCAACTATCTATAAGTCAAATCCAGTATCCCTAAACCGATGTTTTACAGTCAAAACTCCCATCCCGCAAATATCCACGCAGGACAAAATCAAACTATAGTTTCCTTCCTTTTGTTGTTGTTGCAAAAATGCGACAGCACAAAAAAATTCACTCAACAAAAGCGCCGTCAAACGAAACGATTACACAAAAAACAAACAAAAAATAAATAGTAATAAAAAATTTCCACATTCATCGTCGTGTATTCATTTTCCACCCACAATTTGGCATGCTTACCCCCCGCCACCCAATGAAATTGGTTCAAAGATATTTAAGTGAAAGATTGTTTTGTGCTAATGCAATTAATCGTGCATATCAATCTTCACAAAGTCGTCCGCCAACGGCGCCATAGAGCCGGGGCGGCCGTGGCCTTGGCCCGAGTGCTCGCCCTGTTCCCCACCACCCCTTGTTCGCAATTGCCTTCTCTGGCCCTTCAGCACCGCATATTTCTTACAATTTGCCAAGATGTGTCCCTCTTCGTGGCAATGGTAACAGATTTTGGGCGGCTTCTCGACAAAACTCCCTTCGGGTCCGGCAGGCTCGCTCTTGGCCAGCTTACACTTTGCCGCTTTGTGACGGCCAATTCGTCCACAATTGTAGCATCTGAATATTAAAGCGTTGCTTTAATTAAAATAAGCTGGGTTTTTTGAGTCAAAAATACCTTCGTTCTATTTTCAAAAAAAAGAAAGAATATAAATTTAGTAATGCTGAAATTTCTCGACTTCAATACTCAAACCAAATACAGTAAATTCGCACTCAATTTTTTCGGTACTCAAAAAAAGCATTTTAATGCCATTATTATACCATTAAATGCTATAATGCCGTTATTATAGCACTAAAAAGTTATTGTCTTAAAAAACAATAAACCAACCTAAAAGATCTATCCATCTTCTTGCCCATTGGACGAATTTCGTGACCCTTTATGTTCACGCCGCCGATTCCGCAAACGTCGTATGCTTCAAGACCATCGCCGCCGGGCTGATCGACCGGCTCGCCGCCATGCGGTTCCTTCATTTTCACAGTGAACTGGACTTGTTCGCCCTCACCCAAGCTACGAAATCCGGCCATTTGCAGAGCGGACTAAAAATTCAATATAAATTAAAAGTAATCTCCAAACATAAAAAAAGCTGCCGACAACTTCCAGGAGAAAAAAGAACACGGTAGGGTTTATCTACTCTTCGCACGTTAATGACCGGGCAAACATAGATAACTTGATCAAGAGTGTCAGGTCATTTTTTAAGCTTACGCTGACAATGAACGGACTGAAAATTACGGTTATAAGATCAAGTTCGATTTTCGTACAAAGTGACCGGTCACGAGAACACAGTTAATTCGCAAGTGTGCTAAACGTCTATTGAAATAGAAAATACCTGGTGGACGAAGATGTCATCACCGTGTTCCTTCGCCTCCTCGTTGTCGGGTACAATGAAGCCGAAACCCTTAGTCACGTTGAACCATTTACATTTACCAGTCCACTTTTCGCCATTGTACTTTTTGTAGCGCTCCAAGTCCTCCTGAGTGATTGTCTTGCGAATTTCTTTGCGCTTGGACTCCTCCTGAAAATTTTAAGGTCATCAGAGAAACACCAAACAAAAATAATCAAACGAATAAACACATAAATTACGCTAAATAACAAAAAAACTTGATCGCAAAATAATTCATTCTATTGAAAAGGAAAGATTAAATTAAAAAAGGAAACAACTGAAAAAATACCTGAGCCCCAGCGGACGATGAGGAGGACTTTCCATTTCCGTTATTGCCTGCCGTGTTTCCACTCGTAGCGCCCTCGCCAGCCTTTTGAGCGTCACCAGCCTCCTTTTTGTATCGCTTTCGGTTGCGCAGCTTCTTCACTGGCTGCACCTGCTGTTTCTCATCGACGGCTTGCGCGCCCTCGGCCGCGTGAACGACCTCCTTCTTCTGTTGTTGTTCTTTAACTGTCTCCATTAATACGTCCGCGTTTACCGCTCCTGAACGACTCCTTCGTTCTGTAAAGAATTTAGAAACTCTTTACTATTAGTATTTCGGATTTCGGAAGGCTTTAAGGGGAAGGAAACCAAACATTTTACATTAAATTTTGCGAATATTTTCAGAAAAGCAATGCAAAGTGCGAATAGATTTATATCAGGTTTAGGCGGAAGTAAAAATTTTAAACTTGGAATTCCGAGACTCATAAATAGCCGAGACTGGGAATTAAAAAATTCATTTCCTGCCTTTTTTGCTTACACAACTTTTAATAATAAAATTTCCATGGGAAAGTTGGAGATTTTGACGTAAAAACAATAATTTCTCGAAAATTTCATGGCTTATTTGTTTAGAAAAACATCCGAATTCCGTCTAACCGGAATAGCGGAAAATTCGGAATTCCGGCCAACCCATCCATCACCGATCAAATATTATTTTTTTTTGTTTTTGTGGGCTTTTTTGACAAAAAAAAAACTAATATCTATCCCATTACAAAGGTATGCCTCTCCCGGAGCGAAGACACCTGCTAAACGGATAGAATAACAAACAAACAATAGTGCAACAACCATCAAACTTTAAAAATTGGCAGATACAGCAAAAACAACAAATATTATAATTTGGCGCTCACCAAACTTCTCCAACTAACAGAATATATCAGAAATTGTGCAGCGGACTTTTTATTATTATTATTATTTCATTATTCATATTGCAACAACACAAAATCGAAACGAACCAACAACGTAAATTATCGCTCATTCACAGGCATAGTAGAGAGTGGAAAACGAATTTTTCCTCAACTACCCCGCCGGTCACTCACCACCACTATAGTAAGTGTGCTTAATGACTTCGTTGGTCAAAACAAGAATACACTCTCGTGTGCATCGCCGCTGCGAGAAGCAGACAAATACACAAAACAAACACACATCCACCCATCCAACCACACACATGCAGAAAGACCACACATATAAGATTGCAAAGATTGCAAGTGGTGGTGCAAGGTTATGCGGAAAAATATCGTACAAAAATATTTGCAAAATTAGCATAGAAATGGAGAAAAAAAGTAACAAGACGAAGCCAAACATAAAGGACAAATAAATACAAAGCGAATAAATAATAACATATATAAATTTGAAAATGCCGACATATTTTTTCTATAGCATATTACAATTAAAACGGCAAAATTTTAAAATTTTTTGTTGTTCGTGTGTAAAAACTGGTGCAAATATTTTATATCTATCAGCATTTGTGTATAAAATTCCAATACCGCTGTAAAATCCAATGTTTGGATATAAACTCTCTTTAAATACATATAAATTAAACCATGAACCCAAAAAATAAATAAATATAGACAAAAAATATTTGACCCACCAAAACTTTTTTAATTGACTTTTAAAAAATTGCAGAATGTCTTGGATTTTGTTCACTAATTAAAAATTTTGAAAACTTTCTCTTTCGGTTCATTTTGGAAAGTTTGCAAAAAAAGATATGAAGATAATGAAATGAAAAATTACAATAACGATATGTATGAAAAATATCACCCAAAAACATTTTTTCAGCAATATATCAACCGTATAATACCGCATTAATTTCACCCATTATGTAGACTTCGCGATCGTTGTATCGCCTCGAAATGTCCGATTCGAGCTGTAAACGAAAAATTGAATATATTATAATCCAAAACAAATACTAAAGGATGGGAAAATTCACTGGGAGCCATATATACATCTTTAAAAATTTCTCTCAATATATTTAAAACGATATAGACACTAGGGATGAGTCGAAAATGAATTTGAGATTTCGAAAATCGAAAAACGAAAATCGAAAGACCCTCGTGATTTTGAAAATCGAAAATTTCAAAAATCAAATTTCGAAAATCGAAAGAGAAAAATCGCCGACAACCGAAAGAAAATTTTTCTCGAAAATCGAAAATTTCAAAATAAAAATGTCCGGAGCATTTTATTAAAAAACATTTTTTTTCACAGATAGCTGTTTTCTCCCAACGTTCAGCCATGTGTTGAATCGCAACAGAACGGGCCCTCATTCTGTTGGTGATGAAATGGATTTTTCGAGAATTTTCAGCAACATTTTTTACTGTGATTTTTTTTTCTATTTTTAATGTTTGATTTTCCCATATTCTGTGCACCCTTTTCCAAACTTTCCATTTTTTTCAAATCTCGCAATTAATAGACTTTANTTTTGACAAAAATGCACCAAATAAAATGCCATTTTCGAAAAAATTTTCGAAAAAATGGCCCATTTTTCGAAAATCGCAAGGAAAAAACACCGAAAATCGAAATTCGAAAATTTTCTCACCCCTGATAGACACCCCATAATTAAATGTGTTTCGATATATTACCGAACTTTTTTGGCCAAACCAATAGTTTTATCATGTTCGGCGTCTCAAAACATCCTTACAACTTATATATTTTCCACGCAATAATTGTGTAACGATCTCACAAATTTGGCAGGGAAAATGACGATATTCTTGCTTTTTACTTTTGACAGTTTAGTGCGCAATCATATTATCTTGTATAGAGAAGATAATTAATATAGCATCCAACACAATTTTATGGTCTTTCAGGTGGATATACCCACTTCATACTCAGACAAAGGGGGAGGGGTCAGACCCTCCCCCATCGCGCTGCACGGGGATCAAAAATAAAAAACCATCGCGCAAAATGGCCGAAGGCCAAAAAATAACCAAAGGGAGGACCAAGGTAAAAAATTTTTTGGCGGGTGGAAAAAGAAAGGAAAAAATCGAGCAAATTAAAGGAAAAATACGTAATTTTTCATCGCGCAATGGCATTGTTTTTCTTAATAAAAAACCATCGCGCATCAAATATGCGCGATGTTTTCTGCTTTAAAAAACATCGCGCATTTTGCGATAGTTTTTCATTAAAATTTGCGCGATGATTATTTTCTTATCGCAACGAAAATGCGCGATAAAATTTTTTTTGTTCTACTCTTTCTATAAGTTTCAAAAAAATTTATTGAAGTATTATACCCAAAAGAAAGAGCTCGTCGAGAGCTTTCTAAAACATACTCAGTTTTGTCCCCCGACGTCTGTGAGCCGAGATATGAGCGTTTGAAAATTTAGACCAAAAATTTGGACCCCCCCTTGCCGAAGCATGACCCACTTTCCAACAAAAAAGGCCAAAAAAAATTCGGTAGCATGTCAAAACACTACAATTCTGGGTTTGAAAAAGTTATTGAAAAGCATTGTATAATAGTTATTATATGTTATGAAAAACGACGCATTACTTTTCGATGGAAAATGAATTACTAATCTTCATTTTCATATAAACAAATTTAAATTTCATTTATTTCTTACATTCTCTTGTAACGTTTTCGTTGACTCGATCATCGTTTCCAATAGTTCCTGGGAATTCACGACTTGTTTGGAGCAGTCCTTTTGCTTTTCTGTCATCAACTCAGCCATTCGCCGATATTTGTGCTCGAGGAGGCGTTTCTGCTCGAGTTGGCAAATTAGTTCGTCCACAAAACTAAAATCATAATTAATCATGATAATCTACATAAGCTAAATTTAATAAAAAGCTAAATTTAGTAAAACAATTCTGAATTTAAAACAAAATTTATACACTGGCGAAGATCGGATTTTGAAGAGTTGGCTTTTTTGTGGATCCAGCAAAGCTGAATAAATTTTTCCTATTCCAGCTATCCATTCGTCAATCGTCGACACTTTCACCTAAAGCAAGAAAATTAAATGAAGTGAAAAATTGAAGACTTTAAAAAATTACCGACAAGAGGTCCTGGGGCTTGTTCTCAATGCCAGACAAATAAATGTCGGCCGCAGTTTCGGCCAGCTCGTCAATTCGTCGAAAATCGAAAAAACTTTTCAGCTAAAAATATATATTCTATTTTTCCTAATAAAATAATACGATATGTTCTATTTAAAATCAATTTTATAAGTTCATGCTAGAAAAAAGAACAATTTACCTCGGCGAGCTCGGCCAATATTATGGGAAAAGTTTCCGCGTGTTCCATAACAGAAAGCGCCTCAGGACCTCGAGCCACTTTTGAAGACTTAGTTATCACTAGAAAATTTTTTCAAGTTTCATTCGGTTTTCGTCAGTCGGTTAACGTAAGTCATGCCCTGTTAAAGATAAAAAAATAATTAGAAAATAAACCTTCTTTTTTCACCTCATCGATCACTTCAATTTTGAAGTCATCGCTTCCGGAAACTTGATCGACCTCGGGCTCATCTCCAAAATCAATTTCATCGTCGCCAAAATCAATTTCTTCTTCCTTAAATATAATTTAAAAAATTCATATTTAGATCTAGAATTTCGGAATAGGGATGAGCAATGTAAACACTTAATATTAAATATTTCGAATGTAAGGACAAGACCAAAGTTCCATTTTTACCTCCGATTTTACTTAAAAAATCAGATAAATTTCTCAGTTAGGAGCAAACCACTTAAATTAACCAGTTTCTTAAATATAAAAATAAACAACAAATAGTATTCCAAAAAATTACCTTTTCCGTTGTTTCTTCTAATTGATCAAGTTGAAACTTCTCGACGTTTTCGGGAATTTCGCCATATTTCCATTCGTAGTATGTGACTTCGTCAGGAAATCGTTTTATTACATTCCTGAGCACCGGCAAACATTTATCCGCTATAATAATCGCCGAACCGCTAAAATATTCAATAAAAAACATACATAAATCATATAATAAAAATAAAATAAATTAGCAACACAAAATTTACGCGTTTTGAATTTCCACAAAATTTAAGTATATTTTCACACAATTAATAAGCTTACCATGACGTATATCGTCGAAATGCGTCGTAGTAGTCAATTGCGGGCGATAAATCGTGGATTTGTCTGCCAATTTCGCGTAGAAATGTCGGCAACTCCGCCGTCAACGCCAAAAGTTCGGCCCTCAAATTTGCGCCATCAATTCCCAACTTCTGCAGCTCTTTCTCGTAGTTTCTGCGGGAATTGGCGGACTGCTTGTTGAAGTCCTCTTCTTTTCGCTCAGCCTCCTAAATTCAGTGCTATACAATTAGCGCTAAACAAAATTTCCAAATTTTCATTTTTGGAAAGAATTGAATAGGGGAAACATACATAGACAAAAGGAGGGGAGAGCGGCGGGGGAAGGTGGAGTCAAAGCTCCGAAAAACGCGTGATTCAAATTCCCAAAGCTCCATAATCCTGACCCTGATAGGAATCAAGAACAATAATATTTACTTTTACACCGCTTTCCGCCTTCGAAATTTGTTAGGAAATTTAATAGGAATCATACATAGGCAAAGTGAGGGGAAAGAGAGGGGGATTGTCAAAGCTCCCAAACAGTGTTGTGACTTGACTCGCGAGCGACTCGCGCGTTTTTTTTGCAAAAAATGCATCAAACTTTTTTCATTTTTTGCCAAAATTTGCGGTATTGTATCTCAGCGTAAAATAATAATTTACCGATTTTCTAAGATAACTAATAAAGAGCGAAATCTGAGGATTATGAAAGTATATTTACTTTTCATTTTTTATCAAAAACCAAAAGAAATAAATTTAATCGAAAAGAGCGAAAATGTGCAAAAATAAAAAATGCTTGAAAAAAAAGGAAAAATCGACTCGCGAGCAAAATTTTCGACTCGCGACGCGACTCGCGGCTTTAAACGTTATTATGTTTATTAAAATTTAAAAAATTATTGAATTTATGGATATATAAAGAAAGTGTGTATTCTGACGATTACAATGATACTAAAAATTTGTTATTTTTGTTTAAAATGAAGCGTTGAAGATAAGGGGTAAAATCAGCTAAAATCGCGAGTCGTTTCAAAAAAAAATGCAAAAATGACTCATCACTCGCGAGTCACAAAAAAGTCGCGAGTCGTTTTGCGAGACAAGTCACAACACTGCTCCCAAAACCGCGTAATGCAAGTTTTCAAAGCTCCACAATTCTGACCTCCTCCTTACCCATGCATGGACTGACCCTCCCCTGCCTATGTATGATAAGAATCAAGAACAATAATATTTACTTTTATACCGCTTTCCGCCTTCGAAATTTGTTTACGCAGCATAGGTATTTCATATTGTACAAATCTCTGTAGAAAATGCGCTGCTTCTGCCAAATAAGCCGAATCTTTCTCGTATAACAAAATTATTTCCTAAAATATTTTAAACAAATTCACAAAACGAAAAATCCCAATTACCTGCCAATCCTTCATTCTCTGTGAGGAATAGTAGCCAAACACATTTTTGGTGTCCTTCTCCGTTTCCTTCAAAATTTCGACGATCTCCTTGCAATGGAAATAATTAATGTCTAAACACAACCGACAGAATAGAAAAACTCAATAAGCAATGACGAACCCCCCCCCCTCACCGATTAAAACTTACAGGACGCTCGCAAAAGGGCGATAATTTCGTCGTTTTCTGGCATATCTTTTAAGGCGTGCCCAATTTTTTCCCGTATTGGCGTAACCAAATCCTGCCAATTCTTTTTGCATTGTCGGCGCGTAATCAACCAATCTTGAGTAAAGAAGAAAAAAATTAACAAACTAAAACTCACAAAAAATTAATCTCACCCAATAACTTATTGCTGTGGATGTCGATCGGCAAATCGTCCATGGCGAAAACATAAACTTACAGCACAAAAAGCTCGCAACACAATTTAAGAAACGCATAAAATATGAATGCAAAACGCCAAAATAATATGAAAACCAGAATAAATCCAAAAAACGAAATGCTCGAAAAATTAGTAAATAAACAAATATAAGTTTCGATTAAGAGTAGCTCGCCGGACCAGTCCACCCTCGGACGAGACCGACTGGGCCGGGCCGACTAGGTCAAGCCTGTTGGAATTTTTAATTTTACAAAATTAAAATCTCTCTCTCGTCAATTTCTAGTCGAAGATTTCATTTTTCTATAATTAAGGAAAATTAATTGCTTAGCATTTTATAATATTATTTGATGATTTTTATGCGACCTGTTCGATCCCTTTTTTGCCGTTTCACTTTATTATCCTAAGCCTCTAGCACAATTAAATATTTTCATTACACAATACATACAGAAGAAGCCTTTATACATTAATTACAACATTTTTGCAGTAGACGAGCAAGAGTGGCGCACTTCACGGATTATATTGGATCTTAATGTTTTTCCGACGTCGAATTTCTTGCCCCTATAAATCAATCTACAAATCTGTCGCCAAAAACTCGCCCTAAAAATTGGCTTCATCTACCCCACAATACAGTGACACTAGCGGCAACCCAGTTGAAAATTAACAAAAAAAAACTTTTTCGGACCACCGACTCTTCGCTTTGTCTTACCTGAAAAAGTTTATGATTAAACTTGGTGACGTCTGCCGAACAAAAGACGTAGTCGAACGCAATCCGGTCTCGCTCCACCGCTCCGCTCTCACTGTCATAGTCAAATTTCTGTAAATTTTTAATACATCATGCACAATTAAAAAAATATTCCAAAAACCAACCTGAATAGTAACGGCGATTAACTGTCGCTCCTTGGGCTTGATGATTCCGTATGGTGGAATGGCGGTAATTCGAGGAATAGCATTACTTTTAATAGCATACGCAATGTTTCGCGTCGCATTCGATCGCATCGTCATGTAGTAGGTCACGTTGAAGTCGCCGAAAGGCCCGTTAAAAACCTAAAAATTCTTTATTAAAAAACCTGCTAAAATACCAGCAAAAAATTACCTATTACCGAAATTTTTCCGGTATTATATGAAAAAATAATTTTCAACCCTTCGACCTTTTCTAAGCCTAAGCACGGTTAGCGCAAAATTTTTGAGGAATAAATTACCAATCTCTCGTGCGGCTCGAACAAAAGGTCGTTGAAGGAGATCGGCAAGTGCGGCTGGGTTGGGTCCATCTCGTCCGTGGAGAATTGGGTGTTGGACGAGTGCGGTGTGAGCGCATGCCGCGGATCATTCACCATCGCGTCCTCAATTCGAAATGCAGGCGAACGTGTAGGCGATGTGGAAGACAACGAAACCGTACCGTCCTGGGCGACGCCATTGCCTCGTAGATGGTTTCCGGCGGATGACAGTGCTCCCGGCGTTGCCGTATGCATCGAATACTGTGAAAGACTCATCTGCGTCTGAAAACAAATGGTCAAATCCAAATTTGATTGTTCAAAAAAACAAATTGTTTGAAGTGGTTGTTCAAAAGCTTTCCCGCAATATTGGACTCAAAACAAAAAAATTAAAAGCAATTTTTCTACTCATTTGCGATTCTTTTGTGAATCGTTTTTGGTAATAATAAAGGTAAAAAATCAAACCTTGTCCGTAACAATCGAGCGCGAATTCAAGTCTTTCTCCAAACTCTAAACAACATAAAAAGTCAATTGTGCGAAGCAATATAAAAGACTAAAAATTCAAACAATTTGTTACCTCCTGGAAATTTTTAATCGCAACTAGGAGCTTCTCACACAGAAGAGTTGGCTTCAAAAAAAGCGCAAGAAAGAATAGAACTTTGAACAAATAATATCCTTGTATTTCACCCAGACTGGGATCGATCAGCGTCGACACACCGAAGCAACTCCTATAAAAATTTAAAAAATGTGCAAAGAATAAATAAAAAAATTGAATGCGTTTAGAAAATGTTTATGAACTGAAATGTTTAAACTTTAAAACGAAATAACGAGCCAAAATATAAAAAACAAAATTTTAATTTTTTTGTTCGATTATTTTCGACATTTTAAGATAAAATATTAAAATCTTGTCCGAGGTATAAATTAAAAAAACTGGAAGCTATTTCTTGGAAAATCTAATAAATAAAAGTTTTTCGTTGTATTGTCTTTATACTGTAAGACTAAAAAGTGGTAATAAAAGTTCAACGTTTTATCATTTTTATATACCAATGCAGGAGCAGAAGATCGTTGGCCGGACACTCATTGACAAAGATGTAACTGAGGAAAATGGGAACGGCAGTTAGCAGAAAGTTAGCAATCACTTGCGCCTGCTCTCCGATCATCAAATACAACGCCAGCGAGCCACAAATACCCATCGCAATCGTCTCCTCCTCGACGCCCGACTGCAATTTCAGCTCTCGCAACAAGCGAGCGCTCACATGTTCCTAAACCATTTTGTATCTTTTATACAGTGAAAATTTTAATAACAAATGGAGCTTGAAGGACGAAAATTCCATAGGAAAGATCATTAACACTATAAATTACGCAACTTTCCACAACTTTTTGCAATTTTGTTGAAAATAGTACGCGGTAGACTATTTCAGCTAAAGAAGTTAGAGAAACGGCTTGACGAGCAACTGCAAAATGGTGGTTTTGCAGCCATTAGGCCGCGCTGCCACCAGCTGCTTAGCTTGGTAAAAGTTGATGCCGTTTCTCTTGCAATCATCATTGCAAGAGAATTTCGCTTTTCTTTGCGATGAATCGCAACAAATTTTTTATATGCAAATCGAAAGAACATCAAAAGCTGAGTTAGCAGGAAATAACTACATCACTGTAAAAATAAGCCTCAAGATACATATAAATGCATATTTAAAAAATCCGTCAAAAATGGAGCCTAAAACTTGGGCTTAGCCAAGATTTGTTGTGAAGCTTAATGAAGAAAATGGAGTCAGCCCCCTCCAGTCAGTCCCTTGTGGTTTTTCCCTAAAATTGGTTTAATTAAAAACAATATAATCTAAACTATTTGAACACGATTAAATAATCAAGATAAATATATTAAATATACCTTATCCCACTCATGAGTCC
>SAUE01000180.1:90489-101685 GCA_009724625.1 Deladenus siricidicola
AAATATGTATATTTATTTTATTTATTTTTTATATACATTTTTTTTGTATATACATACATATATGGATCAGATAGGCCTTGAAATTCTCTACGAAATAGCTTCTGTTATACCCATATGTTATGCACATTATATACCTGTTATATTCATATATCAGGGGCGTAGCCAGGGGGCCATGCCCCGTCCCCAATGAAAATGTGAGGTATAATTTTTCACTTTTTTGAAGTAATTGAAAATTGGTTTTGGGCCCCACCCCCGAAACTTTTTTCTGGCTACGTCTCTGCAATATATGCTCAGATAAACAGAACCGTGAAATTTAAATTAGCTCTTTTTTCACCTAAAAACAGCGCAAAATTCTACGCCACTTATCTAATTTTTAATGGAACAAATGGAGTTTACCGCCGCAGCTCAAACGCCCATTTTTTGATGAATTTGTGTGTAATACGTATGTAGGTGTGCTTAAAGTGGGAATTTAGGAGGCGGAAAGACGTTTTAACGAAGATGGGGTGAAAAAAATGGCCATAAAATTTGAAAAAATTAAAAATTGATGCCCAGGAATGATTTGGGGGTGTCCCCCACCATGGAAAAGATCAATTAGCGTCGAAAATGAAAACCACAAGAGAAGTCCAATCGGCGGTTTTTGGTTCTATCCAAATTTCATCGGAAATCACTTGCACATAAAATCGCAAGGAAACGAACTCCAATATTTTCCTCATTTTAGATTTAATAAAAGTTTTCAATCATGACTAACACAAATATTAACTTTCATACCTTAATTGGTCGTATACATTGATTGGTATTCTTTCAACTTTTCCTTGGAGTTACATGTAGGGCACTTCGGACAATCTTACGACAAATTCCACTCGCATAACGAACATCTCCAAACGATAACAACAAGATCGCGACAAATATACAACGTTCCTCCGCCATTGCACAGAACAAGAATGAATAGGTCAACAAAAGAGGAATCAAATGCAAACGTTCAGTGCGCCAGATTTTTGTGGAATTTGTACAAATTTTGGGCATAGCAACTAAAGTCAAACTGCCCATTTACGGAATGGGGATTCTTTTTTTGAATTTCTATAAGAATTCTATTTTTCATTTCGGATTTTTTATTATTATTGGACATAATTTTATTGTCTAATTTCATCAAATGGTACTTAATAATGTGCAGAAGGCGTTTCCGCCCCCTAATTTTGTGTGCGCTATCCGTTTAAGCACGTTCTAGAACGTAAAAACCACATTTCAAGGCATTTTGGGCTGCGGCGGTAAACTCCATTTATACCTTTTTAATTTGTTGGATTTAGAGTAATAAATGCAGAATTTCAGGAAATATCTGATATATGTACACATCTTTTTCAGAACATTATATAGAAAATTATATAGTGATAGTTTTGACCATTACTGTATTGATCAGCATATATGTATTTATAAAAAATGCATGTAAAATCAAAAATATATAATTTTTCGTTTAATTTTTAAAATTACCTCGTGCTTCCTGCAACGGAGTAGTGGGCATGATGCGATGGTTTTTCTGCAAGGAACGGTTCATNGGGCGGCTAAACTATTCCTTGAAAGTCCAAAGAAATTTTCAAAAAATATTTACGTACTTGCACAATTCGCGCGGATGCCAAAGTCGGCAGTTCGGCTGTTCGATGCGATGACGACGATTCTCCCAGTAAAAACATTGTTGGGCCGGTTTCACGAACTTCAGATTCGCCAAATTAATTCCGTTCACCACCGTCGCCCCGTTCAAAGTCGGGACGCGTCCGCTAGCACCCGGTGAAATTCGCTCTGCAACCGGCAGTATACGCTCGGCACACATTGATTTGACCGGAGTGCTCATTGATCCCCCACCGATCGCGTTAAGACCGTCTGATCTGTTCCCAAGGCCAAGCAAGTGCTGATTCGCGGACAAGACCGCGGCATAATTCAGCCGATGTTGCTGCAGGAATTGATGTATGCCGTCACTGTCGTTAATGTTACCGCCGCCGTTTTCCTGCTGCTGGCTCTGCGGTGTATAATTGTTGCCGAAGAAAAAGTCTTTTGCAGCCGCAGCGGCCGACATCCCACCGGCATTCGCATTCTTATCGTCACCCGGTTGCGCGAAGGAACTGCGCAGCTCCGTATCGCTACCGCGCCCTACATCTGCCAGCCAGTTATCGATATCATTGTCAGATAGCATATCATAGAGTTGGCGAGCATTGAAAGAACGGAGTTGATCCATTTTCAGAATGAAATCGACGAGAAGGCCGGACGAGACTTTTTATGCATACCTCCATTTCACAGCACATCACTCGGTGAAGCTCGGGCAATTCAAATTTTTCGAGGGCGCCAGGCCAACTTCACGAAACTCGAACACGAGATTTTGAAATTTGGCAATTTTGAAAAGATCACCTCGAGACTAAATTTGAAAAAAAAATTTTTTGGCGTGGCATCTCGCACCGATGTCATGTGATGTGAATAACCCTCGAAGTATATAGATGTGCTTGTCGTGAACGGCGTTTTTGGGTGGCCGCCACGTCATTTTTAAAAATAAACCTATTACTTTTAAAAATAAAAATTTGAATGTAAAAACTAATTCTTTTAGTGCTTTTAGTGAAAATTTTGTTGAATTGTATAATTCAACTTGAACACAACAAATCTAACTAAAATTAAATTTTCCAGCAAAATTCTACAATCAACTTTTTAATTTTGAAAAATGGACGACTCTGGTAGCTGGTGGAAGAAGCTAGGGGGTGTAATGACCCAGCGTACTGTAAATACATGCGTTAATATTTTGCCAGCTTAATTTACGGTAGATCATTCTTGACGTATTTTCAACTTTATAATTGTTTTGGTACTTTATATTTTAAAAAGATCTCATTTTTAAAACAAAGTGTAAAGTTTCAATTTATATCGAAGAATATGACATAATAATACATATACCCATTTTCCGTAAAAAATTTAGCAAATTCATAGCTGAAGTTGCTTGAATACAATAAAACAAGTAAATACAATATCAAAAATGAAGAAAACTATGGAGTATGTATAAACAATTAATATTTTTGGTTACAAAACTGATATGGAAAGCATAAAACTTTCTCGTATCTTCTAAATATATCTCATATTCTTTTAAGTTTCTGCTCAATAAAATTTTTTAATATGAAATTCCCTCCCCTTCCACAAAACACATTTAAAAAAGTGAAAACTATGATTCGGCAAAACATTGGCGGAAGAAATTCCTCAGCATATTATACATGTGCCAGCGACCTGACGCCAAACTATGCGAATCGTCGGTGTATACCTGAAAATTGACTACTTTTTTACTTTCCTGCCAGACTCATATTTTTTTATTTTCTAGTTATCGATATCAAGTCATGAAAAACATGAATTGCTAATTAAAAAAATCTGTCTACGTCTCTATATAAACTGGATCAATTTCTTTTTAAAAATGAAGCGTTTCTAAACGTCGATTTTTTGTTGCAAAACAACGAAAATTTCAATTCAGTGGAGTCGTAACATTTTAAATAATTACCATCAATTCGAATTGGACGTTATCCTCGGTTAGCGATCGCACAAATTCGGCTGTGTTTTGGTAGTGGACATTATCTGAAAAATCATACAAACTATTAGGAAAATCCCCTGGTGAGAACTGGCGGTATTTACCATCAGCCGTGCCATGAGCCAGCAAATAGCTTGTTCGATGAAAAGCGCTAACGTTCCGCGTCAAATCCGTTCGCGCGTAGGCCTCCGATGACGCTTCGCCCATGTAACGCTCGGTGTACGTGGCGTCTGCAAATATTTTCTTTACATACTTAAAAATAATCGAAGAGAAATCTTTTGCTCCGCCCACCATAAAATTTGAAATTCGTGACGGGAGCAATGCTCGCCGCGCATTTGAAAGTGGAATTTTGATCGCGTTGCACAGTTCGGGCGGAGACAAAACCGCCGTACGACTAAAACCAAATAATGCAATAATTGAGGCGTAGAGATGATCAAAATTCACTAACCCATCCCCAAATTCCAACACGTTTCCGGTCCATGAAAGGGTAGCGCTTCAGCAATTCTCTGAAAAAACATTAATAATGAATACAGAGAATACAGAATTTCAAAGGCACTTACCGCACGGCGGTAATTTGATCGTCGACTTCGACGGTGCCGAAGTTACCGTAGATTGGTTGCTTCTGGCGCCAGCCGCGGTGGCCCGAGCCTCTACCGTCCACAAAGACCACCACATATTCCTCGGAGGACGCGAAGAAGACGTCGGATGTCGTGGAAAGCCACTCTTCAGTCGCCTTTTGTGTGCCTGGTCCCGCGTAACTAAATCAAAAATGACAAATTGTAAGTTTCAATATAATCAATACCATATGTATGCCATAATTTTTGTTGTAAAATTACTTACACATCGACCAGTACCGGATAGCGTTTCGCCAACGAATACGGCGGTTTGGTCGGAATATCGTGTGGTAAAAGAATCTTGCAATAGATCACTGAAAGTTAACAAAATATACTCCATTGGATAAAACAAATCCAAGAGCCCAAAATTGGAAAACCAGAATCTTTTTATATCAACGGAGAAAATTGTGATATTTGTTCAAAATTGCATGTTTCGCTTATAAGCATAAAAACTGTTCCTAAAAGCGGGAGTCAATTCTAAAGTTCCCATGTATACTTGAAGGAAAAGTTTCTGCGGTCAACACTTTTTTCAAAATCTTTTTTCAAATCTTTTTTCAAAATAAAAAACCTGTGCCGTCGGGAAGTGTGATGTTTTCGAATTTTACATGCGGCAAAAAATGTGTGGAAAGTGCACTTTCAAGCGCTTTATTTCTACCGTACTCCGCGACTAAAAATCACTTTGAATATTCACGAAAGTGTACAAAAATAAAAATGATCACTTTGAACAAATTTCGTCGCGTTTTCGAGACGCGCAAAGATGACGTGAGGCGTTCCGGGACCTTTACAGTTAAGGTACAAATAGCGCGCGGAATGCTTCGGCACCGTGTTCAGTGTGACGGTCGCCGAGGTGGGCGCGAACGACGTCTCGTGAAAGGTGCAATTCGCCGAGAAATTACACGTCACACATTTCGCATCGTCATCGACGGTCGTGGGACCGGCCTACAACAAATGATTCACATTTTAACTTAAAAGTTATAAAAGTGATAATCGAAAAACGTTGATAATCGATTGCGTAATCCTACCAACATAGAAAATCCGCTGACAATTTCCAGAAATTGAGAAAATTGATAATAATAGTTTTTTTAATTCTTGAAAAAAAACATTCGCATTAATCGATTTAAAAAATTCAATAAAAAACGGAACGCGTCAAAATCGATTAAAATTTACGGTGGAGGCGGAGGTTACGAAGAGATGGCGTTGGGCGGGATCTGGCGCAGCGGCCGTGAAATAACTAAAGCAACGTTGAATTATGGTAACATTGACAAAAAAGGGTCAATATAAACACAAAACGTGGCACTTTAAAAAATATTTACATTAAATTGTGCTCCGCGTCAAAATATTCGATTCGCTCGACGTCATATTCGCCCATGGACAAAAATGTCTCCCGACCATCCGTCAAATCATTCTAAAACGATGTGAACTTTTGGTAAACACTATCATCCTCCAATCATCCCCTCAAAACACAAAAATTACAATAATTTATATTAAAAACATTTCCATGAAGAAGTCTCTCCACCTAAACAATAATATATCGCAGGAAGAGTCAACTCAAAAAATTCTACAAATAGTTGGCGAAAAAAAGCCACGGAGGAATAGTATTGAAGCCGATTTTCGCCTCTATTCCATTCACATAAATTTAAATTCAAAAATGTTGGTTTTACTAATCGTTTCAGAAAAATTACCCGAACGTTCACGCGCGCAATTTGCGTGTAGACATTGCCGTTGGAACGTCGATGCGGCAAAAGGGTGAAAAAAAAGCTTTCGCTGTGAAACCGAATTTTTAGCTCGTCGGGCTCCGCCCACAGCCGAAAGTTGTCAAATGCGTACTTTTGAACAAAATTCTGAAATATCACAAAATGAAACGAAGAAAACAAAAAACAAATTTAAAAAAGAAATTCCCACCGAAATGCAAACGCCCGACTCGAAAGTGCAAAGAGAAATGACGATCGTGTTCTGATAGCGATTCGCCCAAACCGCCGCCAAAACGTCTGTGCCGTAGAGTCGAATCCACGAAGCGGAGAACAAATACGCGGACGCGCTAAACAACATATTAATTTAACAAATTGTTAACTCGGATTTACAAACAAAATTTCCGAAAGTGGAAAAATTAATAAAGTTTGGAGAAAACTTTGAACAATTCACACAATTCCACAAAAAAATATTCATAAAACAAAGCAACAAAAATAATTCTTTAATATAACAAAACCCGCCCATGGAATTTTTTTAATTCTTTGTTTTTGACTTGCAGAATATTGAAATTTTGGCAATTCCCTCCATAGAAATTTTTTTTACTTGAATCCCCCCATAAAAAATTCCAGGCGACGTCACCGAAGATCACTATAACATGTAAAGTACCTCGCGTCGATGCCCGATAAGCTGAGTTTTTTAAGCGCGCCGTCCGACTTTTGCCAAATGCTCAAGCTGACTAGCGGCAATTTCTCGGCGCCTGTTTTCGGATAGGATTGTTGGAGGGTAAAGGAGTACGGTCGCTGCGCGTAGATGGGAATATCGGCGCGGCTGACCGCGCGATTGTCGATGGTCAAAAAGGCCAGATAGTCGCCGCTTTTCGCCCACCAAAGCGCCTGCGGCGCCTGAAAGATCTCCTCCTCGTAGAGCCAGTCGGCCGCGCCGTGAATGAGGTCGAACTTGCCGTCAGTGGTGAGTTGTGTGCTAGTCTTCGCCGCCGGATTCTGCTGATAATAAATGTTGCTATTGTGCACATACACCTGAATCATATACAAAGATATCGCTTCATATACATTTCAAAAGATATTAAATATGTATGAAATGCTGCTTGGCACTTTTAATCCGGCATAAATTTAAAAATAATTCTTTCCGGGATACAAAATTGTAGTCATTTTGTTCATTTTTGCTCAATAGTCAAACAAAATAAAAATTCAAAATTCAGCATTTCCAAAAATTTTCAAAATATTTGTAAAGCCCAAAAACAACATCGAAAAACGAACGAAATCGTCGCCGGTGGGATTCCACGCCAAAACCTTCACATTTTCATCGCCGCTCTTCGTCGGCCCCACGTTCTCGAATGTCGACATTTTTCGGTCGAAAATTCGATAAACACTTTTTGGTGATTTTTTCGTCGCCGAATATGAAACAACAATGAATTTTTCGTCAGGAGAGACGGTCACCGAACTTGCCTTTCCTAGAAACAAAACTATAATCGAGAAACAAACAAATGAACTTCCAAAAATAATCGAAAGCTTTTAAAAAATCTCGAAAACCTTCTATCAAAATATGTAATGTTTCGAATCGACAAAAAAAACGAACCATAACGGTAGAGGGCCTCCGTGTCAAGAAGTTTCGTCGAGTTGGCCGACGGTCGCTGCGAGAGGTCGAGCATCTCGAACATATCCGCCTGTTTCACAACGAGTTGGCGCGAGTTCAGCCACTCCATCGACTCGATCGGGCTGAGGAAGCTGAGCCCCACCACCTCGTTGAGGCTCACCCGCAAGTGCGGCGCGTCGCCGGCCGCGTTCACTACAATAATTCATGTAAATTTTTTTAGAGTGGAGTACCCGCTCAAAAAAATTTGAAGAAATCCTCCGATAAATTGTACAAATTTCATTCACATAAACAATCATAGGTACATGCCAAAGGCCTTCCCGCATAAAATTTGAAAATTGCTCAGGTCTGACACGATATAAAATAAAATTTTGTTTAAAAATTATCGAAGTTATTC
Organism: Deladenus siricidicola; assembly: GCA_009724625.1. Taxonomy (NCBI): domain Eukaryota; kingdom Metazoa; phylum Nematoda; class Chromadorea; order Rhabditida; family Sphaerulariidae; genus Deladenus; species Deladenus siricidicola. The sequence continues at coordinate 98,342 of SAUE01000180.1, forward strand.
TTTAAAAAATGAGAAAAACTGACATGGCGTCAAAATCAAAACCGCGATCGCAATTAGCGAACTCATCGCAAAGATGACGATGAGAGCAATTGCTACGCCGCGCCAATTTCGCTCTTGGGGACTTCCGGCCGCGGCTAGTTCCTTAAAAATCAGTGAAATATTACAAAGTTGACGAAGTTAGTCGGTTTTTTCCTCTAAAATTGTCAAATTTTCCACGTGAAGGAAAATTCTAATTTTCCACATTGGCAAATCATACAAGTTTTTGGGGTGTTTTTTGGCGTTTCCGCCAAAGACTGACTAATTCATTATGAGGACACAAAATTGATCTAGAATACATTGATCTAGAAAAAAATTCCGAGGGGGCCGGGGTAAATTGTGTAAAGAAAAGTTAGCGCTTTTCTACGATAATCATTTTTTTGTAATTTTTGAACATTTTGTAGGGAAAAAGAAAGAAAGCACTCCAAAAACATACTCCGACCAAAACTGACCGAGTTTTGGAACTTTGAAAATTTGAGAACCTTTTTTTGCCTTCGTCGAAATAAGTCGGGCTGGAAAAAATTCCGAAAATTTATATCGCGCGTTCCGCCCCCTTTTGCCCACGAATGTTATAGACAATACATAGATACTGTTAGAGATTCAAAAATTTTGCGGAGAAATACAAAAACAGTTAAACGATTAAGCGAGATTAAAGCTATACATTCAATGCAGGAGTTGTTTTCGTGATATTTTCAGAGTGGAATAATAATAATATATTTTAATTCGATTGAGCCAAAAAACAACAACGAAAAAAACACATAACAATAATAATAAGAATAAATAATACAAATAAATAAATAAATGTGTCATTTCTGTCCTAAAACAAATATGTTTACATCATTTTTCCCTCTGGTGAACGAACGAAAAATTGTAGCGGCGAACTTTGATAAGATCGGCGTGAAAAAATGATCGATTTCCAGTAAAAAAAATGGAAAATTTTAAACAAAAATATGTTCTACATATTGTTTAGCCCGCCGAAACGTGACACTGATTAAAAATATGAAAGTAGTTTAAGACCAAAAATAATAGAGAATAACCAGAAAATTTCGATTAAGCAAAAAATAACCTTTTATCAAAAACTTTTTCGAGACGGATAACACGTTATGTTATAACAAAATTCAACAATTTTAGATTTCAAATATTTCTGAAAATGTGATTCATTTTGTGTAAAGCAATATTACATAATTCAAAACAAAGTTGGATAAAAATCCGTTTTACTCAAAAAAAATCCCAAAAATTTTCTCAATAGGAAGGTAATGGGGGTGGGAGGAACCGAAAATTATTCAATCTTTAGGGGAAAGGGGCAAAATCCAAAAATTTCTTGAAAAATCCCAAAAGCTCTTACTTTTTCTCTTTAACTTCAAAAATCCCAAAAGCTTTCTCAGTGTGAGAGGGCGTGCCCCCATCCTTAGAGCCACTGCGACTAACAGATTTCAATTGACAATTTGATTCTTTTTGTGTAAAGTAATTAAAGAGAAAAAGTGCTTCAGATATCCCAGAAAATTGCCACCAAGGGCGTTAGCGAGCGCATAAAATTTAACAAAAAAATCGTTATTTCAACAAATATCTTTGCATGTTTACTCGAAAGTTTTCCGGAAATCTCTCAAAAAATGAACAAAAAATACAATAACAAAAAAAAACGAAAAATTTGGCTCTAGAAGTGGGTACTCGAGAGAATTGTCATGCAAGTTCCAATAAAAAATAATAACAGAACCATCTCTTATTTTCCAGATTATAGTTTATCTTATTTTCTACAAAATTGTTATTAACGCTTTATTTATTAATATATCTCTCGTAAAAAACCGGGGTCACTGCACTTTACCTGCCCCCCCCCAGAATTTCAAAACTTTTTTGATGTTTTCGTACGTAGTTTGATGCGCTGATCACGAATTCATTTCCGGCGGAAATTCCAAAAAAGTGCCCAAATCGGGTGTCGAAGTGTCGAAAACCACAGGGGGACCAAGGTAAAATTTTCGAGAAAAAAAAATCAAAAATTTTTTTCGCTTAAAATCGTTTCAAAACAAATTAGAAAGCATAATAAAACGAGTTTCTCTTAGGAGCTTAGGCTTTAGGCTAAGCCTCAGGCGCATGTTACCTTGGTTCCCCCTGTGGTTTTCGACACTTCGACACCCGATTTGGGCACTTTTTTGGAATTTCCGCCGGAAATGAATCAGCGCATCAAACTACGTAGGAAAACATCAAAAAAGTTTTGAAATTCTGGGGGGGGGATAAAGTGCAGTTTATCCAAAAAACCTTATTGTATAGCATGCTATAATTAAAAAAAAACTCAATAAATAGTAAATATTTTCGAGAATGGGATTTTATTTTTTTTGAATTTAACTTTCCAAAATTGTTCAACTAGAAATTAAAAATAAATAAATAAAATTCTTAAAATCAATAAAAAGCATAAATTTTCTCAAGTACTCGTCAAAATTCCCCAAGGAATTTACTCACCAATCACATTAAAAATTAATCACCTCCTCGGCGCCATCCAACAAATCGACGTCCTTTAACGTCGACATTCTCGCTCGAAAGTCGACCTCGAATTATCACCGTTAAAAATGGAGTTCGGCGAGAATTTGCATTAAAATCGAACGAAAGTTCCAGGCGTTCCAATTTCCCCTAATTCACGTCGCACATTAAGGGAGCAAAAAATTTGCAATCATATTACGCGTTTTTGCCGTTTAACGTCGCAAAAAAACGCCAAAACACATTCGACAAATCTTTCGTAAAAAAAGCTCGAGTCAGAGAAGCTTACTGCTTTCCATTGCTTTTCTTTCCGCCGGGTATTAATTCTATGCTTCTCGGTAAAAATTCTTACTGCCATCTTACGGCTAAAGTGTTTTCCTCTTCTCTCTACCCGAAAAGGCCGAGAAACATCTCTTTTCCTAATGGCACATTACGTGAGAGAAGTGCTGTTATTTGCAGCGGAAAAGGCTAGGCTTTTAGGAGAGAAAATAAAAAGACGAGAAATAAATATTTCGTGAACTATTGGTGAAAGAGAGAGGACCGAAAAATTACGCAAGGATATATGTAACGATATATGAAAAAAAAGAACGAAAAGTATATGAAGATTATACTCAATACATTTTTTAACGATGTCAAGTGAAAACAAAACAAATGAATGAGTTCAAGCAAATTAGAAACAATCTAAAAATATTAAAGTTTAATAGAGGCATATATTAAAACATTAAATATATGTAGTATTGAATATATATGCATATGTAGTTCCATATCCCTTATAATAATCTTCATTTGTCTGTTTGTTTGTTTGTTTGTTTGTCTGTCTGTCCGGGGATTTTCTCAGT
>SAUE01002995.1:22921-39591 GCA_009724625.1 Deladenus siricidicola
GTAAAAATGCAATAAAAATAGGAAATTGCAAGGTTATGCTATAAAGTCGGGTATGTGAGTGAAAACTTTCGATGTGATTTTTTAACGAATTTTAGAACTTTTAGGCGAAAAATCAACTTGTTTTGAAAAAATAAATTCCAACGTTTTATGAACGTCTTTCCGCGCTTTGAAAATGTTTACAATATGCTTCGTAATAACATTCAAGCCATAAACAGGCGAAATAAACCTAAAAAAGTTAGTAACCATATTCCCGTAAAACTCCCTGGGTTCTTTTTGGAAATTATTATTGGCTTTTGTTGCTTATTCGAAAGCATTGAATAAAATGAAAGCGTTTAGGATAAACGTAAGATTTTTTAAATAACCGAATTCCTTAACCTCTAAAAACCTGATATTTTTAATGGATTTACGATTTTTTGGCATTTAAACCTGTTTGCCCTTTTCGTTCAATAATTTAAAATGTTCTGGAAACCAATTCGCAGCTTATTTGAACTAAATATTAGATAAAAAGCCGAGGACCGTATTCTTCACTTTTTCCCAAAATTGTACAGGGTGCGACAGCTAATTCCCCTTTTTTGAAAGTGGAATAACCTTTTTTCTACTGAACCGATTTTGAAAATCAAAAATATTTTAGAATGTACGCGTTATGAGGTATTATTTGGCGTATTTTTCATCCCCATGTGGTTTTTGAAACATTGGATGACCAATGCACGCCCGAAGTTCGTTTCCGCTGATTTTTTTTGTCCTTGACTAAACTCAAAAGCAGAGTTCATTTTCGAGATCAGAGACCCAGAACATCTCCTCGAGGACGTTTTTCAACACTAAATGAACAAAAAAATTGTGACCGAGATTGTACACAATGTCCCTTTTCTGTAATTACACAGTCCTCTGTCCGTTTATAGACTGACTGATTGAAATTTATTTTTAGGTATTAATATTGTTTACTATGCTTATGTGTGCGCTAGCCTTTGGGCTCCCCATTATCATTATTTATATCCTGTATTCATTTTCGCAAGTATGCCGGTATTATGTTCGCATGACGATGGTTTCCGCCAGCATTTTATTAGCGGCATTTTTATCTATCTTTGGAAGCAGTTACACGTACTTCTACAACAGTGTAAATTTTTTTTTATTCAGACATGGACAAGGGGGGTTCCCCCCTTATTTCGCCGTTTTTGAAAATTTTTGGCAAATCACTTCGTAGTTGGCGCGGAGCGCCAACTATGCTCCGACTACGAAGTGGGTTCTGGCCGGCGCGAAGCGCCGGCCAGCCGAAAAAATCACATCGAAAATCACTCAAAAATGCATTAAAATCACTACGAATTGACTTTATTTTATATTTCATTTCGTAAATTTACGAAGTGATTTTTCTTCTACGAAGTGATTTCGTTAAATTTTCATTTCGTTTTTACGAAGTGATTTTTTTATTTCTTTTTTTTCTGAGGTGCTCGGAAAAGTGTTTTTTGAAGGTTAAAAAATTTTTCGCGCTTTGCGCGATTTTTGGGACTTTCTAGTAGTCTAAAAAATTAAAAAAAAATTTTTGCAAAAATCGAATAAATTTTGGAAAAAAATTTCGAAAAATTTCTGAAAATTTTTTTAAAATTTTTTTGGAAATGATATATCCAAAAGAAAGCGCTCTTCGAGAGCGTTCCAAAAACACTCAATTTTGTCCCCCGACCAAAACTAACCCAGTTTTGACCGTTTGAAAAAAAATCACTTCGTACCCTCCTCGAAATCGCTTCGTACCCCCCCCCCCCTTGTCCGGTTTTTTTTATGGTTGTTCTAGTTATAGTCGGAATTTTTATTTTTTACTCTTTTGGCACTTTGTTTTTTTAATTCTTAGTTAGCAATTTTGATTTTTTTGCGAAATTTGTCTAAATTACAGGGAACGTCCAATCGTCTTCAATCAGTGTTTTTAAGCATTTTAAGACTTTGTGCTTAAAAATAGCTCAAGACGCGAGGTCTGAGAAAATGAATTTTATTTACAGAGCTGGAATGTGGTTTTGGACAGTCTTCGATTTGGCTAAAACTTATGCCATGGGGACAGAAAAACGTGCTGATTCCAAATCTGAAAGAATTTTCGGCAGTTTTTCTTCAAAGTAGAATCAGCTAAGACCCCCGATTTCAATCGCGAATAACTTTTTTGTTTTTATAAAGTTCAAAAAAAGTTGAAATCCTTTTATCATAAGGTTTTCTTTGGTATATAAGGCGACTTGCCGCACGCAAAACTGGAAAAACACTGACATGGGCACTATGCGATACTTTGCGAAACTGCAAATCATACAGGTTTTGTGCAGAATTTTACGCTCTATCTTTCTCTGCTAAGTTTGTTCGGCGCCTCGGCCATCTTCGTGGCAAAAAAATGCAAAAAAACCACTGGCGCAGTTTTTGGTTTGTGGAGGTGCAAATTTTGAATTTTTTTATAAAAGTGCGATATTTTTCTGAAAGCCGGGTTAATTCTGCGTCGAATGGCATAAAAGTAGTTTGTATTGAATAAATCTGCGAGTTTCTATTGTACTTTGAAGAAAAATTGCCGAAAATCCAAAATCACGAAAATTGACTACCGTATACGGTCCTACTGTAGTACACATAAGTTGGATTCTTTCAAATTTGGAATCAGCACGTTTTTCTGTCCCCATCGCATAAGTTTTAGCCAAGTCGAAGACTATGTCCAAAACCGCGTTCCAAAAAACTCGGCGCACTGACATTTGCGAAAAATTACAAAAAAAAGTAAATAAATTACAAAAAAAATTCTTTTTCATCTTTCATTTCGTAATGTTTCGTAAGGCTTAGACATAGGCTAAGCCTCAGCTTTGGGCTAAGGCTGCCTAAAAAAATTTATTGAATTTTCCGCAAATGTCCACGGCGCAAATGTCGTTCCCCCGAAAAAAAGACCTCGCGTCTTAAAAAATTCAAAAAAGTTTGAATTTAATGCTATGCTAAGCATTATGCTTAAATTTTGAAATTTTAAGCTAAAATGTCTTAAATTTTATGCGTCGAAATTCAAACTCGAAAAGTCTTTTTGCACGGAAAGACCAAAATCATGGAATTTTTGAGAAAATTTACTCACATGCATTTTTTGTGCGCTGATCACGAAAATCAAATCAGTTTTTGATTTTAATAATGTTTTGCCGAATATGAAAAAAGCTGTTTCAATGAAGTTCTGATTTATTTATTTCAGCTTAATTTGTATTATTAAGAAAACGAATTTTGCGAAAGTTTGAGCCTGTTCGAATCGCTGTAACCTACCTAGCCAATTACTGACCGAAAAAATATTTTCACTTTTTTTGTCACAAATTTCTAGTTTAATAATAATAATGGACAAACAGGTACAATTAGTACACTTACGTATCTATTTCAATAAGCAATAAAACAACAAAAAATAATTATAATCAACAATTGGTTCAATTAAATCAATCACTTCAAATGATGGGATATTTAACTTTAGCTAAAATATACTTTGGAAACACCGCTTTAAAGGATTTACTCTAAATTAGAGTATTTCTTTACTATTTCTTGTCGAAATTACTATTTTTAAATAATAGTTCTACGTGAAGAAACCGAAATGCACTTAACTCTGGTTGGCTTTATTGATTTGTAATTTTTAAGGGAGGCACACATGCGTTGAAAATGGTGAATATTTGTTGCAGCTGGTTGGATCTGGACGTCGAAGTGCGAGGAGAAGATAAAATTTATAAAGCTAGTGGATCTGAACAAAAACCATTAGTTTTGGTGTCAAACCATCAGGTATTATTTATACTTGCATGTCATAAAATTTATTTAATCGTATATCTGCAACTAGATTCAACTGAAAATAAGCAGTTTTGAAGGATGTAAATCAAGTTTTTACAAATGAAGAAGTTTAGAGTTCGATTGATCTTTACGTGATGTCGTTTATTCGCCCAAAAAAATGCACAGCGATGATGAAAAATTCACTTAAATATGTTCCATTCTTTAATATAGCTTCTATTTTGGTTGGTTAGATTATAGAGATCCAAGTGTGACATCTTATCACATTATCTTTAGTCTAATTCAATTTTTGTGCATCGATACAATAAGGAGCGAGCTCATTTGGCCATCAAAGAGGCTGTCGCCGCAATGCTTAAAAAACAACTCAAAATTTGGGTTGGTGACTAATTTTATGTACTGGAAGCTTCGTCTTAAATATTTTCTGAACCAGCATTAATGCAAAAATTTCATTCATAAAATTTCTATCTCCTTTTTGTATTAGTTTTTTAAATATTTAAGATGAAAATGTTTTTTTTGTCTGCTATGTGCATATTTGATTTAGTTTAATGCGGTTTTTGTTATTATTTTAAGTGAAAAAAATTCATTTAACAAATGAAATTGTTCATGTGAAAAATTTCATTTAGGAAGTTTGTCCTGAATTTTTTTAATTGAAATATGAACTTTTTTCATAACATTTCCTCACCTCCCCTTCACCGAAAGACAGTTGGTCGAAAAATTCGCTGAATTTTTGAATTTCCAACCATTCGTCGAAAGTGAGTTTCACGCGTGGATCTTTTCACACGTGTGTTTACATTATTTAATAATTTAATAATAATTTTAAACGCTTCAGATTAAAATAAGTCAGTTGCAATTTGGACTCCACATACTAACTATAGTTTAATTTTTTTGGATGCATAAAATATTTAAGAATTCTTAAAATACTTAAGGATGTCTAAACTGCAAGTCATATTTTTTATTCTATTTTTCTAATATTTGGAATGTACAGTTTAAAAAGTTTCATTTAATGTTGGCTGACTGACAGAATATTTTAACAAAATAATTGCAACTGAATTATTTTAATTTGAAGCGTCTAATAATGTAAACACATGCGTGAAAATAAATTCGGCGAATGGTCGGAAATTATAAAATTCGGCGAATCGCCTTAACTCTTTCGGCGAATTGGGTGACATTATTATTGTTATTTCAAATATTAGGTATTTCCTGAGGGAACGCGAAATCATGGACATGGAATGCTACCCTTTAAAAAGGGAGCATTTAACATTGCTATTGAGGCTCAAATTGATGTAGTCCCAATTGTATTTTCTGACTACACTCCGTTTTATTCAAAGCCGAACAAGTATTTCCATTGTAATGGAAAAGTGATTGCGCACGTTATGGATCCTATTTCGACAATTGGGGTAAATCTTCTGACAATTACTTTTTCATTAATATTTTTAAGCGTACATATATTAAAATTATAGAAGTTTTTAATTTGCATAAATGGATTGTGCAAATCATACATGGGGGAGGGTAAGGAGGGGTGTGTAAATTTTCGATTTTCGGTGTTTTTTCTTTTCGATTTTCGGAAAGTCGGTCATTTTCCGAAAATTTTTCAAAATTTTGAAGAAATTTTTTATTCAATTTAAACTCATTCATAAGTGATTTTTTGAGGAAATATAAGCAAAATTTCAATCGCGCGGCTGTCGCGAAGATTAATTTAAATGACTTAATTTTTTGCAGTTTATTTCTCTTTTTACCAATCTAATCAGTTAAAAAGTCTGATGAAAGTCTATTGGTTGTATAAGAAATTAATTTTTTAGAAACGAATCATCACTATTCAAATAAGTCGTGAATAAAAAGTGATTAAATGACAAACTGCAAAAAATAATTCAAATTCGTTGAATTTATTTGAATCATTTCTGAGTTTCTCAGAATCATTTGACTCTTGATTGAAGTCTTTCAAAGAATTATTCAAGTCACAATGAATGCAGAGAAATACACATACCTACATGCATACATATTTATGTATGTTTAAAAAATTATAAAATTTGTTTTATAATTTTGAAAAAAATTATAAATTTTGCAAAAAAAAATTTTGTTAAAATTTTCGATTTTCGGCAACAAGTTCTTTCGATTTTCGACAATTTTCTCTTTCGATTTTCGGAATTCAAAGGTCCTTTCGATTTTCGGAATCTCAAATTTATTTTCGACACACCCCTGGTACGAAGTAATTTTTATTCAAACAGCCATAATTCGCTCAATTTTACTTCGCTCGCGCGATCTGATTGCGAGCAAAGTTTTTTTAATTAAAATTTGATTTAAAAAATGGGGCCCACCGCAACATTCAGCTCCACTTATTTTTAGTCTTACGATTTGTAATAAATAACGAAAATACATTTTAGATGAAAATAGAGGATGCTTCTAATTTATGTGAACGTGTTCGTAACGAAATGGTGGATGTGTACAACAAAATTAGCGATGAAGCAAAACAGGCATACGAAGCGCAATTGGATAAAAAATTGCAGTAATTTTTTTAAATTTATACGTGCTCTAAATGACTATTTAGCAAGACGTTTTGTAGTGAGAACCTCTTATTATTTTAAGTTTGAAGGCATTATTTAATATATCTACTCAAAAGGTTGTTCCTGCTAATTTTGAGACTACACATGCTGTTTTTGAGGTTAGGTTCTCAAACCAAACTACGAAGAATATTTTCTGTTTATTCCTTTGTTATTATATACGTAAAAATGCTGACTTTTGGAATTTTTAAGACATAACGTCTGAGAGAACCAAGTATTGGTGGCAACTTTTTAAAGAATATCTCCGATTTTGCCTTTAAAGGGTAGCCGTGACTGCAAAAGTTTAATTTTTTAGACACTATGATTTACAGTATTCGAAAATAACCAAATTTTTTCGAACCGTGTTGAGACTCCAATACAGCGGTTGTATTCCGACCAAATTATATATAGCCGCTGCAGAATTTAACACAGAATTTTAGTTCTAAAAAAATTCTGTATCGGCATACAATAGCTACCAGCATCCAAAAAGACTTTTTGAAAAATTCTACTTTACGATGTAATTAAAAAAGTGAAAGTGTACAAATTGTACAGCATAACATTTCTCGTTTTAATTGGATTATTGTGCGTGGTAAACGAGCTTAAAAAATAAGATTACAGTATGTCGAACTTTGAGCTACCGTATCTCAGGAAAAGAAAAAGTTAGAGTTGGCATTTGTGGCATTCGAAATAACCAATTATTTACCCTTTGGAATTAATTGGCAAGCAGCAAAATCAGAGATACTTCGGAAAACTTTACCAAATCACGAAAATTTTTTCGATTCTCTCAGACATGCTGCCTTAACAATTAGACTTTTCGTCAATGCACTAAATTTTGCATTCCTGCAGATATTTTTTGTTGATCTATCACCTTTGCCATATTGTTTTAATTTTGTTCAGTATTTTAAGGGACTGAATATAAATGTGATTTATAGGTAATATGTTAGCATACAGTGCGAAACAAAAATTTAGAAACACCCTAAATTATGATGTTTTGACATGTTATCGATTTTTTCTAGCTAAACCATTTATTTTATCTTGTTTGGCGTCCAAAAAACGTATATTCCCACAAATTTACGAATCTTTGTAAACATTCCACTTACTAGCAGCGAAAAACGCGTTTTTGACCGACGCAAAAGTTTAGAAACACTTGAATTTTCTTACATCAGCTCGAAAGGGCAGAGCCACGTAAATGACCTCTGAGGAAATCTGGTCCCGTATATGAACCGCTTTCGTCGATTGCGCCTAGTTTTCCAACACAACAAGCGCCGATTCATCTTAGTAACGCCACGGAGGAGTGGTTTGAGCAACGGTGCGTGGATTTGAGGCAAACAACAAGTTGTACGGGTTCGTGGAAAATCTAAAAGCCGCGATTACCGTAACGTGGCGTAAGTTGGAGTCTGAGCTCCTGTTTAACTCGGTAGAATCAATGAAAAGCGAATGATCGCACTTCTGAAGGCCAATGGGGGCCCAATTAATTAATAGATTTTTGTTTTGTTGAGTAGAACAACTTTTTTTTGTTGAAAAACTAGAAAATTCAAGTGTTTCTAAACTTTTGCGTCGGTCGAAAACGCGTTTTTCGCTGATAGTAAAGTGGAATGTTTACAAAGTTTCGTAAATTTGTGGGAATATACGTTTTTTTGGACGCTGAACATAAAATAAATGGTTTAGCTAGAAAAAATCGATATCATGTCAAAACACCATAATTTTGCTTTGCACTGTATATTATTGTCATTTTTATGCGAGATTTCATTTATTTCATTACACAATATTAAGAAAATGTTTCTGTTATAGTCGACCAGCGTTTTACTTTTTTTTCAGTCAGTTAAAATCAATTAAAAAAATTATTAAAAATTACCTAAAAATGAAATTTGCCAAAAATTGTTAAAATTAAAGCCGCTGGGTAAAATAAATTTCGAAAAGTTCAAAAACTATTCAAGTTTGCAAATACACGAAAAGTCTAAATAGCGTTTAAAAGATCCAGAAGGTCTAGAGTGATTTTTGACTTGGTTTGTTTGGTTTTTTCAGATTAATTGAACTGACAATTATTATTTGAACCAAAAATGGGAAACACTAGTCGACTAATAAGACAGATGAATGCAGAAAAATACACAGAATTTTTCCCAATGTTGTAAATTTGGGTTGGAAAAGCTAGTACTGTTACAGAATCTTTCTTAGAAGCTTTAAGTGATGAAGAGTGATCCAAATTGAGGGCGCGATTTGTTTTCGGCATAACTTTTGTTTCTCAACCAGTAGCGTATTTAGGGGGCATTGAGAAAAATAGTAGATAGGGGGTAAAAATTGAAGTTTTTGAATATTGTCCCAATTCACAAACTATGAGGTAAAATTTTTGGTTTACTAGAGATTTTTAAAATTAGTTTCTTTATTTGCCAGACTTCAAGGTTTTGTTTTAAACATTCGTGTCAAACTTGTGACAACTCTTACAGGATTTTCATTTGTGTGGAAACTTGGAATTGGAGAACGAAAATTTCAAGAATCTGATATGAAATTTGGAATCAGTGTTTAAAACTGATCTACGAGCAGAATTTGAAAATTAATTAAGAAATAAAAAAATCGACTCGAACAAATCGAGCCCCAATTTGTTCACCCAGATGAATTTTATATATATATATACATAAATACGTGACAGATTTTATATTTTACTAAAATTTTTCTTTAAAATAAAATTGCATTTTTTATAAGACCAACGAACAATTTTTATATTGTTACATCGCTTATATCGTTATCTTTATATTTTTAATATTTTATTTTTTAGCGTATTTGGAAAATGAAGTTGTTTTTATGAGAGTTTGGTTGGTAACAATATTAATCAAACACTCAGATTTTTGTTCAAAAATCTACGGCGCAAGATGGAAAATAGTAAAGAAATGCCAGTTTTGAGCGTTGGCGCCCCTGACTTTTGCGCCCCGGGGCGTAGTAAATGTCCGATTTTTCAGACTTTTGCGTCCCAGCAATTTTTTGTAAATTTCAGATATTTGCATCTCGCAATAAAATTCAAAGGTTTTGAGAGTTTTGGGCACCCGCAATTTTTGGCCCCACCATCAACAAAAATTACATTTTATGTTTTTTGTTGTTTAAAAATAATTACATGTAAATTTATTAAGTAACAATTTTAGTGTGCTACTCTTCTCGGATGTATTTTCGGTTATTCATATAAACAACCACTTTATTTAGTGTAATTTAAAATTGCTGGGGCACAAAAGTCTGAAAAATCGGATATTTGCGCCCGGAATATCCGGAATGCAAAAGTCTGGGGCGCAAAAATAAAAACTGATTTTTTAGAATATTTTGTTAAAAGAATTCGCCGAAAAACTTCTTTTTTATGAAATGTGCTCTATCTGATGGCTATTTTAATATACATATATTTATTTACGCAATTTAATGTACTTTGAAAGCGGATATAAAATAATATCCGTTTTTAAGCAAAACTTAGTTTTTATATGAAGAAATAACGTAGAAAAACTTTGGCGTCTACCGATTTTACCGAAGGTTGGAAAGTGAGACACAGGAGTAGTAGGCCGGATTCAAGTCACATCACGATTTCTGAGGGTTTTTTTTCATAAACTTTTCCCAATCACCTAGTGTTGTGAGTTGACTTGCAAAACGACTCGCGACTCTTTTCGGACTCGCGATTTTTGCATTTTTTTAAACGATTCGTGATTTTCGCTAAGTTTAGCTTTTAGCTTAGAATAATGTTTAGAAGATAGCACGACACTGAATTACACAAATTAAACTTACTACACCGTGCTGCAGATCGATCATGGAGGAATCCAAACCCATAAGCTTTAATCTTGCGAAAAAGTGGCCTACAGATGATGGTGATAAAAAGACTTTAAAGAGTTTGTTCAAACATTCAGCTATTGATGGCGCTTATAAATCACTGGCCGACGTTTACAAAAACGTTGAACGACGTGAGCTCGAAGGTATGTTTTTAATAAAATTGGTCATGTTACGTTCTAAGCATTTCAAAAACATCAATAGTTATTTAGAAGGTGAGTACGGAGCAGAAGACCTTCAGTTAGGTGAAGTATACTCTTCGCTACTTGTTTCCCGCAGTGTTGCAGCGCCGGCAGAACAGAACGAGGAAGAGGATGAGGCTCGAGGAATTTTTCGATTACCGTCAGACGATGGCATATTCGTTGACGGAATTCCATTTCATCATTACACGTTGACGCCTCTTCAAGACAAACACCATCACCGGCTTTTGAAAAATGGTACATATTTAAATATTAGCGTTTTATAGGTAACTTTAATTTTTATTTTAGGCTCAATTATTTCTTTACTTTTTCTAGGTAATTTTTAGTGATTTTGTGGAGAATTTTGTGGTTTTTTCAGCAATTCTCCATTTATTTAAGAGGCATATTCTGTAAAAATGTACCTACGGAATCGGTGGCACATGTTTTTCGGGGCCTGCATATTTCTAGTTTTTTTTGATTCCCATGCAAAAAATTGGCACTCAAAAATGTGAAGAATTGGCGATTTTACGGTCATTTAAAGAAAACAACCTCAAAAAAGTGAAAAATTGACACATTTTTGAAAAAATGATTTTTTGTTTTTTTCCTAAAACCAATCATATTCCTAAAAACTAAACTAATACCAATCAAATCATATCAATCGAATGAGTAATATACCATTCGATAGAGACTTAAGAGCTTATTGATTTTATTGATGAAGCATTTTTTGGGCATTCAGAAAAATATATTTTTGACATAGTTCGGTTGACGTTCTGACCCGCGAAAAGCCAAAAACTGAAAAAAATCTATTTTTTATATTGTGGCTTCTCAGATGTTCGAGGGGAAAAACCTATCACATTCTTCATAAAATTTGGCAAAAAGCCATAAATTTAGAATCTTGATGAACTGCCGAAAATTGATAATAAGGGCCGAATTTCAAAGAAGTGAATTTTGGATTATTGGAAAACAATAACTAGGTACAAAATATTATATTACATCAACATAACTATGCCGTTAGTTGAAACTTTGCTTTTTGCGCGATGATCTTTATTATTGAAACTTGCTGGTTTTTCAATTTGAACTATTTCTGATGGGCTCGGAAAAACATACTTTTTAGAAATAAAAAAAAATTCGCAGGATGTTTGGATTTTTTTCAATTTGTTGAGTAAATGTTTAAAAAAGTACGCAGAACGTAATTTTATCTTTTCAAAAAAAAATTTATTGAACGTAAATATTTCGCTTAAGGTTGGTTTGAGGGTTGGGACTACAATTTGGGCTGGCCCAATTTAAGTTAAAAGAAAAAAATCACTAAGTTGAAATATGAGAAATTCTTGTCAAAAAAAAACTTGACAGAATTCAGAATTTTCGAATTTTTTATTTAAAATTTTCGAAAAATGAGCCGATTTTTGAAAATTTCTTTACAAAAATAAGAAACTAAATTTATGCTTAAAATCTTGGTTTTCTGCATTTTTCATAATTTTTTTAACTTTCATAAAAATTTCTTTTTTTGAAAATTCGGAAAAAAATTTCGAAAAAAAGCTTGATCTCACTCCTTGCCCCAATATGGCTTTGCTTTTCGATAAATTTTTTTAAGATTTGATATTTTATTATAAATTAAATAAATTTGTAATTTAAGGAATTGAAATTAGTAAACGAAAGTTTACGCTCCAAGAGGACGCACAATTGTTGAGAAATTGGAAGGAATATGCGGAAATGTATGGTATATCAGAAAAAGAAGGACCTTCATTTATGGGTGCATCCTTTACTCATGAATCCAACGAAGTTCACCGCGAACGCATGCAACTGTTTAGGAGAACGCATTTTAGGCCATGGATGTGTATGTAACTTTTTTTGTTTTACAACCAGATCACACAAATTGGTTTTTTTTCTATTCACCGTGATTTTCTGCAATTATGCATCAGAAGATTTGCGCACGGTCAAAAAATTTTCGCGTTTGATGCAGATTTCTGTAGCCTTGTGGTAGGAAATGAATTTTTTTTTGTTTCGCTCAAAAATCAATATTCGCTGAGATATGATATTTTGAAAAATTTAAATTTTCAATTCGATTTTCGCATTTAAAAAAGATATAACACTTTTCACAAAATACGAACTCACAAAAATGTTGTATTCGAGCCCGCCTTCTATGCTCTTTCGGATAAAATATTTTTTATCTTCTGAACGTTTTCTGGTGGAAATTCTAATTTTCGCCAGTTTTTTAAATAAATTGACACTTTGGAGGTCCTGTGCTGTTCTAAATGTTGAATTTTCGGAAAAATAATTAAAAACTGCATACGATAACTTAAAAAAAGTGGTGATGTACTTTCACATTTTAAATACATTTTTGTATGCGTTTAAGTGAATGCATCAGGGTTGGGCGGAATTCCGAATTCCAAACATTTTGAGCATCGGAATTCCGAATTTTTCGCTATTGAAATTCAGTTTTTTTTAATTAAGCTATGAAATTTTCAAGAAATTATTGTTTTTACATCAAAATCTCCAACTGTCCCATATGAATTATTGAATTAATTTGCAAGTTTTTTTATTTTTAAAAGTTGTGTAAGTAAAAAACCAGAAAATTGAAAAAAAATCCTTTTGAAAAATTCCGAATTTTGGCCGTTTTTGACCGTCGGAATTCCGATTTTTTGTTGAGTCCTAGGAATTACGTAATTTGAATTTGAAATTTTTACTTCCGGTCAACCCTCTGCATAATATGTCTCCAAGTATTACTAATGATTTTTAAGGATTTACCAGCTATAATTTTCATGTATTTACAGGTAAACGACTTTTGAATAGGACTTGCGCACAAGTTTTTCGCAGATGTTATTTTTTATTCCGAGATGACAGGTGCAATTTTAATTCCTATGTATTAAAAAATTGCAGTATCCGCTGAAAATAAATTATATATATTATATGCATATCAGTGGCTGGCCCAAGCGGTGACTTAAATTAGGGATGATTCATGAGTTGTGGGTCTGCATGTAATATTTAAAAAAAGGTGATAAAAATTAAAAAAAGTAACAGGCACCGTGAAAGGTTGGAACCGAAACGTCCTGCACCCATTGCAGTTTTCCGATTTTATCAGATCTTTAATACATAATATCTTAGGGAATGGTCTGTGAATGATGACAAAGAAATGATTCAGCTTTACAAAAACTTGGGAAACTCGTGGGAAGAAATAGGTACAAAACTTTGCCGCACCCGCTATTCTTGTAAAAAACGTTATGTACTTCTGATGAAAGAGAAAATTAGTAGCGAAAGTTCTGATGGGATATGTATACCGCCTTTTAATGACAATTTGCAAGCAACACACTGGACTAAACTTGAAGTTGTACAACTTTATCGTAAGTAATATATTTTTAGCAGTAAAATTGTGGAATGGTTTTTCTAGTTATAAATTCATCGTGCAGCAAAATCTTGATGAATGATATTTTCTACGGGGTGGCCCAATTTCGTGACTTTTTTAATTGGCCATAACCTTTTGTCTGACCAGCTTTCAAAATCTTTCTAGAATCACAAGGCTCTAAGTATTGTTTGGTACAAAATCTGTCGTAAAATGTTTAGGATTACGTGTTTTGGTTAACGTTGAACTTTTTATTATACTCAAAAAACATTTGCGGTCGGTCGCTGCACTTTTTTTTAAATGATACATTTTCCAACTGCTCAGAAAATGAGCAGTTGAAGTAGCATTTTGTAATGGTGATTTTTGCACTTTCGAATTAAAAATGGAACCGAGATATGAGTCTTTGAAAATTTCGACCAACCCGCAACTTTTCATAATCCATCCCCAGTAATATTCATATTTTCAAGAATATTTATCGCGGAATCTGGAACATCATCCCGTGCTGGTTGCAACCCTTTCCGAATATCACCAAAGTGAGGAGAAGTTAACGTGGAAGGTGTCCTCAAGGAAATTCTGGCATAAGAGCGTCGAAGAATGCAAAGCAAAATGGTTATTTATTTTAAATGAAAAACTTTGGAAAACTAATTTCTTCCTATTCAGGAAAGAAATCAAGCTTGAACTACGGTTAGCAAAAGAAACTCTTAAAACTGATATAATGGAAGATGTGGAGCGAGCAGTTTTTCCCAATTCCCAGCTACTTTGTGGGTCTCTAGCAAACAAACGAATTACGATATCGTTAACACCTTTGGAACTTGCCGACGTCATTGATGCTCTAATATCTCAATTCAATGAACAAGCTGTTTATTTGAACAAATTTAACCTGATCAACAAAGAGGATTTTTCTCAAAGGTAATTTTTTATTTTTTTTATTTATGCAATAAATATTGCTGGGAAGCAGGTCGGGGCGGTTTAAGACAATAAATTTTCAACTAATTTTTAATGAAAATTTTATCATATAAATCCTTCTTTGTTTTTGCCCACAATGTTTATCGTAATGTTACTTCAGAATTTCAAAAATTTTGACAATTCCGTACGAAGTGGAAAATATTGCTGATCGGGTATTAAGACGTATACGATATATAACGCACTTATGTACGTTTTACAAACTATTCAATACAATACCCGTCGATTACGATAATTTGGAAGGTTAGTTTTCTCAAATTGATCGATTTTAAAATACACGACATTAAAAAACGGAATTTTGTACCGAATAGTATTTTTCTTCGGGTAAAAAAGTTGAAATATAAAATATGAATAATAAAGAAATTGTTGCATTGGCGGGCCTAGGATTTTTCGTTGATCTGACATTTGCGAACGAAATCATTCTCAATTCTTTTGACGACTATTTTTTACATCAAAGAATTGATAATTATTTCGCTCGCAATTGTCGGAACTCAGCTTGGAATGCTCACACATGCAAACAGTTTATATGATTTAAATAGCATTACGATAAAAAAAGTGGGCAAAAAACTCGTGATTTTGACGTTTGATGACTCATTTTTTATATCAAAATCACGAGTTTTTTGACCACTTTTTTTTATCGTAATGTTGTAAATCATCTAAACTGTTTGCATGTGTGAGCATTCCAAGCTAAGTCACGTAGTATGTCTCTGTAGTATGTCAGTCTAGTAGGCTAAGCCTTAGGCGATTAACAAGTCTCGAAGTATGCGACGCCTAAGCCTTACAAGTCTCGTAGCATGCGGAGCTTGGGCCTTATGCAAGTATCGGAGTAGAGAGCTGGGCCCGCTATTTTGAAAAAAATAGTCGAAATCAAAAGAATCTGCTTTATTCAAAATCAATTAAGTTTTTTGAAACTATCTTTAGTAAGAATGAAGTTGATCTCATATATTCTTCGCAAAACGAGAAAGTTCGAAATTCGAAAAAAGAAGATTCGCAAATATATACGACATTATATTCAAGCTCAAGGCTGGACACCTAGACCGAGGATTCTCTATGTGGATAACTGCTTGTAACTGGTCTCTCATTTCAAGTTTTAAGAATACGTAACATCTGATTTAATTTTAGGTAGGCTGTTCTGGTTATATTTCCAATATGCTTGGATAAACTTAATTTGTTAAAGATCTTGATAATAAATTCAGTTGCTGGTATTTCGGTATTATTAAGAAAGTAGTCATGGTTATTATTATTTTAATGATCCAATGACAATGACCAATGATTCTAAGGATGATAATGCTTTTTCGAAATGATTGATATTCTGGTCATTTCTATGATTAATACAGTGCTGGTCATAATTATACGGACACTTGGTTTAAAAAAAATTGCAAAAATTCAAATTTTCTCCCTCCCTCTTTATTTTAAATACGTAAAAATACTAAAAATGTTATTCAATGGAAAAAATTATTATTTCTTATCGAAAATGTCTGGAGAATCATGGTTCTCGCTACAGAAAATGCTGAGGAGCTTCAGAAAGCGATTCTGCGTACAATTGTCCGACTGCGGAGTCCTTGCTCATGATAGGCACCAATCTGGCCCATTTCGTGAAAGGGGAGGGGACACAACTAAGTATGTTTTTGGAACGTTCTCGACGAGCTCTTTCTTTTGGGTATATTACTTCTATAAATATAAAAATCAAAAATTTTTTTATAAAAGTCAAACAAAAAAAATTTTGCGAATTTTTTATGCGCCGGAGTATGATATATATAGGGTGGCAGGAAAATAAAATTTCATTTTCGTAAGGGAAAATGGAAAGAACTTTTATTTTCCGCGTTTGGAAAACGGAAAATTTTAGGCTAAAAAACCGGAAAATAGGAAAATGAAAACGGAAAATCAGATTTTTTCAAATACATTTTTTGATTCCGAACATTAAATTTTTAAGACCAACCATGCTCCATTTATACGAAATTTTCCGGAAAATGGTCCATTTTTGAAAAATGGAAAATTTTAGGCCAAAAAAGCAGAAAATCGGAAAATTTTGCCACCCCTGATATACAGGGTGACCAGAAAAAACCCGGACAAAATATAATTCATCCTAACACGAAAGTATTGTACCGTAAT